>PVJI01011617.1:0-55217 GCA_004026765.1 Micronycteris hirsuta | reverse complement strand
AGAGAAAAGGAGACAGTTACCTACAAAGGAATTCCCATAAGACTGTCAGCTGATTTCTCAAAAGAGACCTTACAGGCAAGAAGGGGCTGGAGAGAAGTATTCCAAGTCATGAAAGACAAGGACCTACATCCAAGAATACTCTATCCAGCAAAGTTTTCATTTAGAATGGAAGGGCAGATACAGTGCTTCTCAGATAAGGCCAAGTTCAAGAAGTTCATCACCACCTAGCCTTTATTGTATGAAATGTTAAAGGGAGTTATATAAGGTATGGAGGAACATCAACAGGGGAGTGGTTGGGGGAGAGGGTGGGAATGGGGCACAGAACAGGTAGCATAAATGGTAGGTAGACAACAGACAGGGGGAGGTTAAGAATAGTATAGGAAGTGCAGAAGCAGAAGGACGTATGTGTATGACCTATGGACAAAACTAAAGGGTGGGGAAAGGGGGGTTAAGGGGGTGGGGGGCAAGAAGGGGGGGAAATGGGACAACTGTAACAGGGTAATCAATAAAATATAGTTAAAAAATTAAAAAAAAAAGAAATCATGTTTAACATATAGATACAGGTGGTAAAATGAAAATATTTATGGATATGTCTAGATACACTGGTTGATAGGTTGATATATTTCTTTTCTCTGTCAGGTGAGAAAGCCTAAAAGAAGTGACACCCCATTCGTAATGAGCACACCTGGCATCCAGATCTTGGTGTCTAATAGCATTCTCCAATAAAAGAAACCAAGGTTCCTTGGAGGAATGGCTGATTCTAGGATAGGGACAGGAAACACACAAGGTGAGCCTGGAGTGAACCACAGGGTAAAAAAGGCCTCAAATGACACATACAAACACATACACACACGAAAGAGGCACAAAAGTCAATGCAAATTTTCCAATGACAGAATCCAGAACAAGTTGAGCAACAAAATAAACAAAATCTCCCATGCAAAAGAATTCCAAATAAATTATGCAAATATTCCACTCATAACACCCAGCTCCTTAACTTTGGTCTGTTCATAGTGACTTCTTTCCAAGGAGTAAAGCATAGATTCCAGTTCAAAGTAGTAGCATACATAGATCCTGAATTCGCCTCCTCTCATGGATGCAACAAATTCACAAATATATATGTAATAATTTTACTCTGAAAAGGACCTGAGACACAGACAAATACAAAGCCTCCAGATAAAAGAGACATATCAAGACAGATAGGAAAGGCAGAGACCCCACCCCAGCCTCAGTGTCCCACAGCCAGGAGAGATGCAAAAAAATATGAAAGTCTCCCTTGAGAAGTGAATAGATTGTGCCTCTCACATCAGGCACCCTGACCCAATATCTAGTGTTGAAAATCCAAAGGGATTAAGTCCAGGAGAATTGCAGAACTGTAGAGAATGGAGAAATTGCTGTTAAAGGACTCAGACACAGACCCACTGTCCTGTGATTCAGCACAAAAACAACAGCTTAAAAAGTGAGAAAGACCTGCTTACTAAATTTAGAGCAGCTGCTGGAGAGACACCCTGGAACCATGCCAGGCAAGCAACTACTGGGTCTTTCACCAGGGATGGAAGTGCTAGTGGAACCATTCTTGAGATCTCATTCTAACCAGCTGGTGATGGAGCTGCTGGGCACCATTTTGGTGCCCTCCCACTAGCTTACCAGCATCAGTGGGTATGCTCTGCCTACCCTGCATCACAACTGGGCTGGGAGAGTGTCCCACACCCTAACCACCCTGCATGGTAGCCACACCAAAACTGGGCCAGAAAAGCACCAAGCCCCACCCAATTCTCACAACAGTCACACTGTAACCAAGCCAGGCAAGCACCCTGTGCCCCACCTTCCTTGCAAACCAGTCACACTGCAACTGAAACACTTGAGTACATTCAACCACTCTCACCGTGCACAGCAGCTATGCCACAGCTGGCTATTTAAGCACACCGCATCCAGCCAGCCTCACCTGAGCCACAGCCCCACCATAGCCACAGCCCCAACACAGACAGAGAACACACAAAGCCTACACTAGGGACAGCCCTTGAGCGCCTGCTCTGGTGGCCAGAAGAGACTTTGCTTCTATGCCCCACAGATCATCTCTTTCACAAGACCATTCCCTCTGGACTGGGAAAAGTAGCTGACTAGCCTAATACATATAGATGAATACAAAGAGCCAGGCAAAATGAGACAAAAGAATATGTTCGAAACCAAACAACAAAACGAATCCCCAGGAAAAGACCTTTATGAAACGAAGATAAGCAACCTACCTGATAAAGAGTTCAAAGCCATGATCATAAAGATGTGCACTGAACTCAAGAGAAAAATGAATGAACGCAGTGAGAACTTCAACAAAGAGATAAAAAAAAATTTAAAAATAACAAACAGAAGTTATAAATGAACTAAAAAAATATGCTACAGGGGTTCAACAGCAGACTGGAAGAAGTGGAAGTATGAATCAGGTCAGGTGGAGGACAAAAGAATGGCACACAAAGGCAGAACAGCAAAAAAGAAAAAGAATTTTAAAAAGTGAGGCTATCTTAAGGGACCTCTAGGACGACATCAAGTGACCAAGAAGGGCATTATATAATGATAGAAGGGACATTCCAACACAAGGGTATAACATTTGTAAATACTGGGTGGGCCAAAAAGTTTGTTTGTTTTTTTCCATAAGATGGCTCTACTTAGTTATCTTTAACTTCACTTGAAACAATTTTGTTAGATTATATTGTGACAGCTGTCATATCAGTGTGCATTTTTTAAAAACATCAAAATTGGTGAATTTTTGTATAGCCATTTTAATATTGAAGATGGAAGAAAATACATAATATTTCGGCATATTATGCTTTATTATTTTAAGAAAGGTAAAAATGCAACAGACATGCAAAAGAGAATTGTGCAGTGTATGGAGAAGGGGTGCTGTGACTGATAAAACACGTCAAAAGTGGTTTGCGAAGTTTTGTGCTGGAGATTTCTGGCTGGATGATGTTCCACGATTAGGTAGACCAGTTGACGTTGATAATGATCAAATCAAGACATTGAGAACAATAATTATTAATAATGTGGGAGATAGCCACATACTCAAAATATCCAAATCAATAAACTTACTGGTGAAAATGAAAAATTTCTTTTATTTTATGGAAAAAGCCATACAGAATTTTTGGCCAACTATTTACACAACCAACATAAGGACACATAAATATGTAGAGTAAGTATTAAGAAACCTAAAAGGGAGAAACTAAAAGCAATGCAATAATAGTAGGAAACTTTAACACTCCATTCGGAGCAATGGACTGATGACCCAGACAGAAAATCTCAAGGAAACATCCGCCTTAAACAACACTTTAGTCCAGACTGACTTAATAGATATATAAACAACATTCCATCTAAAAGCAGCAGAATATACATTCTTCTCAAAGGCACATGGAACACTCTCCAGGACAGAAAAATGTCAGGCACAAAACAAGTCTCAACAAATTCAAGATGACTATAATCAAATAAAGTATCTTTTCCAACCATAATGGTATGAAACTAGAAATCACTTATAAGAATAGAACTTTAAAAATCACAAAAACATGGATATTAAACAGCATGCTGCTGAACAACCAATGAGCCATTGAAGAAACCAAGATGGAAACCATAAAATACCTAGAAACGAATGAAAACAGAGATATAGCATACCAAAATCTATGGGGTACAGTATAAAAGTGAAGTTCACACTAATATGGCCTACTTCAAGAAATAAGAAAAGTCTCATATAAATAATCTACCTTGAAGAACAAGCAAAGCCCATAGTTAGAAGAAAATAAAGATCAGAGTGAAAATAAATAAAATAGAGACTAAAAAGGCAACAGAAAAGATCGATAAAACTAAGAGCTGGTTCTATGAAAAATAAACAAAATTGACAAACCTTTACCTAGATTAACCAAGAAAAAAAGGGGAGAGGTCCCAAATAAAATCAGAAATGAAAGAGAAGTTACAACTGATACCACAGAAGTACAAGGGATCATAAGATACTACTATGAACAATTACATGCCAATAAATTGGACAACCAAGAAGAAATGGATAAATTCCTCAAAACATACAATCTTCTAGGATTAAATCATGAAGAAACAGAAAACTGAATAGATTTATTACTAGTAAGATGATTGAATTAGTAATCAAAAACCTCACAACAAACAAAAGTCCAGGACCAGACAGCTTCACTGGTAAATTCTTCCAAACATTCAAAGACTAATTAGTTCCCATCCACTTCCAACTCTTCCTAAAAAATTGAAGAGGAAAGTGTTAGTACACAGTCTCTGAGGGCAGGCAAAGGGGCTGCAGAAAGCCACCTCCACTCTTTCCTGAGTCCAGTTCATGGGACAGACAGCAGTCACGTCATGGAACAGTCTCTCCTCCACAGAAGGAATGCTACCAAACAATTTTAAAGGACCAGCATTACCATGATAGAAGAACCAAACAAAAACATCACATACACACACACAAATTATAGGCCAATATTCTTGATGAACACAGATGCAAAAATCATCAACAAAAATATTAGCAAATGAACTCACCAATATATTAAAAGGGACAATAAGACCACGATGGAGTGGGATTTATTTCAAGAATGCAAGGATGGTTCAATATCTGCAAATCAACCAATGTGATACAAGACATTAACAAAATGAAGGATAAAAGCCATATGATTATCTCAATAGAAGCAGAAAAAGCATTTGATACAATTCAACACCCATTTAAGATAAAAACTCTCAACAAAGTACAGAGGAAACATACCTCAACATAACAAAGGCCACATATGACAAAAACCACAGCTAGCATTATACTCAACAGTGAAAAGGTGAGTTTCATTTTCTATGATCAAAAGCAAGACAAGGATGCCCACTCTGACCACTTTTGTTCAACATAGAATTGGAAGTCCTAGCTATAGCAATTAGGCAAGAAAAAGAAATAAAAGGCACCCAAATCAGTAAGAAAAAAAGTAAAATTTTCTCTAGAAAACTCTAAAGACTCCACCAAAAAACTGTTAGAACTAAAACAAATTCAGTAAAGTCTCAGAATACATAAAGTTGTGGTTTCTGTATACCAATAACAAACTATGAGAAAGAAAAATTAAGAAAACAAACCCAATTATAATTACATCAAAAAGAAGAAAATACCTAGGAATAAATTTACCAAAGGAGATGAAAGATCTGTACAATTAAAACTAAAAGATAATGATGAAAGAAACTGAAGACACAAATAAATGGAATGCTCATGAATTAAAAGAATACTGTTAAACTGTCCATACTACCCAAAGTAACCTATAGATTTAATGCAATCCCTTTCAAAATTCCAAAGGCCTAATTCACAGAACTAGAACAAAAAGTTTTAGAATTTGTATAGAACCACAAAAGATCCCAAATAGCAAAGAAATCATAAGAAAGAACAAAGCTGGAGGTATCACACTCCTAACTTCAAACTACTCTATAAAGCTATATAATAATCAAAACAGTATGATATTAAAACAAAAACAGACATGCAGACCAATGAAACAGAACAGAGAGCCCAGAAATGAACCCAAATATATATGGACAATTAACAAATGACAAAGGAACCAAGAATATACAACAGAAAAAGGACAGTCTCTGCAATAAATGGTGCTGGGAAAAAGAGGACAGCCACTTGCAAAAATAAATAAATAAATAAAACTAGACTACTGTCTTAAATTATAAACAAAAATTAAGTCAAAATGGATTAAAGACTTGAACGTAAGACCTAAAACCATAAAACTCCTTGAAGAAAAACAGGTAGAAAGCTCCTTGAAATTGGTCTTAGTGATATTTTGTGGACAACAAAAGCAAGGACAACAAAAGCAAAAATAAAACAAATGGAACTACATGAAACTGAAAAGTTTCTGCAACGCAATGGAACCCATTATCAAAACAAAAAGGTAACCTACTCAACAAAAGAAGATATTGCAAATCATATACCCAATAAAGGGTTAAAATCTAAAATATAGGCCTGGCTGGTGTGGCTCAGTGGATTGAGTGCCAGCCTATGAACCAAAGGGTCACTGCTTTGATTCCCAGTCAGGGCATGTACCTGGGTTGCAGGCCAGGTCCCCAGTAGGGGGCACGTGAGAGGCAACCACACACTGATGCTTCTCTCCCTCTCTTTCTCCCTTTCTTCCCCTCTCTAAAAAAATATATAAGTAAAGTCTTTAAAAAAAATTAAAAATTAAAAATCTAAAGTATATAAAGAACTCATACAACTCAACAACAAACAACCCAATTTTAAAAATGAGCAGAGGATCTAAATAGATATTTTTCCAATAAAGACCTCCAGATGGCCAATGGGTACATGAAAAGATGTTCGATACCACTAATTATTAGAGAAATGCAAATCAAAATATGACCTCACATCTATTATTGCAGAATGGCTATTATCAAAAAGACAAGAAATAACAAGTGTTAGAGAGGATGTGGAGAAAGGGGAACCCTTGAATACTGTTGATGGGATTGTAAATTGGTACAGACACTATGGAAAACAGCATGGAGATTCCTCAAAAAATTAAGAACATAAAATTACCATATGATTCAGCTATTCTACTTCTGGGTATTTATCCAAAGAATATAAAAACACTAATTAAAAAAGATATATGCACACCTCTGTCCATTGCAGCATTATTTACAATACAATAGCCAAGATAGGGAAAAAACCTAAGTGTCCATTGATGGATAAATGGATAAAGAAGACATGGTACATATATATAATGGAATATTACTCAACCACAAAAGGAATAAAATATTTCCATTTACAACAATATGGATGGACCTTGAAGTGAAATAAGTCAAAAAGAGAAAGACAGATACTATGATTTCACTCATATGTAGAATTTATTTTTAAAAAAGAGTACAGTATGAAAAGGGATACGAAAAGAATAATTTTACAGTGTAGAAACTTAATACTACTTTGGTCATGTGATCAAATTCAACATCAACAATCATTAACCATGTAGAAAGTGTGTTCTCTTGATATGACGTAATAAGAGTGATACTTTTATCGCTCAAAGATACTTTATCTTTGTTATCTCCCTCTCAAAAGTCCGTAACCCAGTCTAATCAGCAGGAAAATTCCAATAAATGGGCACCCTATCATAGGCCACACTAGTACTTCTCAAACCTGTCAAAGTTGTCAGAGAAAGTCTAAGAAATTATCACAGCCCAGAGCAGCACAGATAGACGTGACAACTAAATGTAACGTGGTATCTAGAAGTGATCCTAGAACAGAAAAATGACATTAGATAAAAACTAAGGAAACTTGAGTAAACTATGGACTTTAGTTAATAATGCATCAATATTGATTTATTATTTGCAACAAATGCAGCATAAGATGTTAGTAATAGAAAACACTGGAGAGAAACATCAGATACTAAGAAATATATAACATAATAAAGATATAAAAAAATGTTCTAACTATTCTAGTATTCACCCAATAGAATATGCCACTTTACCAAGTAACTTATCATCAGGAGTATATAAAGAAGGAGTTATGAACTGGAAAGCTGGACAAAATCTCCACAGCTTGCTTCTTTTTTTATAGATGAAATGATTTAACATTCAGAAGATCTAAAGTATGACAAAGTATTAAAATGCTTCCAAATAAAAGAATTGAAATGTTTTATATTACCTACATAATTAGTTTGTATACTATTCTGAATCTAGAAAATTACTCAACTGTACAAGGTAATATCTATGTTTCCTCTCTGATCAGAATATCTGATTAACATCCCTTTCCTGTGTTTTAATGGTATGACGTTGTAGTACAGTCCTTCTCAATGGAGAATGAGTCAACTTTAACAATTTTAAGCTACGGATGGCAAAGAGTGACTATAAAAAAATAGAGAGGCAAGAAGGATTTGTGTCTGTGGGAAAAATTCACTATGCCACAATGTCAAGCCATCCTTCCAGCTTTCAGTGTTCAAAATACTAGAGCGAGATGAACTAAATCAAAAACCCGTTTGACACTGAGTGAACCCATTTATTCCAAGGATCCTACTTCAGCAAGTGATGCAGTAGAGAAGACAAAGACTGCAGTGTTTAAGAGCACATACGCAGTTAAACTGCCTGGTTGAACTGCATGCATTTTTGCCTCTATTAGCCATGTATCTCAGGCAAGTTTCTTAACCTCTCCATTTCTAAGTTTCTTCACCTATAAAATGGGCGATAACATTCCTAATTTAGAGGGATGCTGTGAGGTACAAGTGAGATAATCTAGTTAAAATTCCTAGCACACTGCCTGATACATAGTAATTTCACAATTATTATTACTTCGAAATGTCCTCAGTACAAAACTACTTGGTCTTTGTATGTACATAATTCATAAAAGATATACAAGGTCCGGCCGAAGTAATGCCTGCTTGAGTGTGGTTGGTAGGGTAATAAAATGGGTATAATAATTTATAGTTTTAATTTGAACATTGCACCTAAAATGTCACATAGTGTACTTAGGTGTGATATTGTTGTTACAGAATTACAAAAAAAAAAGAAAAAAAAAAAAGAACTGCATGCTTATGGTTTTATAATAAAAGATTTTGTAATAAAAAAAGGGTGTTATTTGTGCCAGACCCTGTATATGTGGCCCTGGCCAGGTGGCTCAGTTGGTTGGAGCATCATCCCATACACCAAAAACACTTCCGAGTTTGATCCCCGGTCGGGGCACATGTGGGAGGCTGAACAGATCGATGTTTCTCTCACATCAATGTTTGTCTCTCTCTTTCTCTCCTTTCCTCTCTGTCTAAAATCAGTAAACATATTCTTGGATGAGAATTAAAAAAAAAGATAAATATGTGGTCCACCAACCTTTCAGAGCTCCACAGACTTGGGCACAAATTCCACAACTCAAAAACATCTGTACCCCAAAAGCTTACCTCTGTCAGTGGAACACATTTCCCACATGCACAATCAGAACGAGCAGTGGTTAAATTATTACGCAGGTGAAAGATGTGAGTAGGTAGAGCTGAGCCTTTAGCTGTGATCCACACCACTGCTCTAACGGGTAGCCTTCTCCAGCACCCAGGAAGAGAACACAGTGACCCTGGGAAGAACACACCCTCCGCTGCCACTGTTAACAGCTTGATGAGTACATTTTATGTTTGAGGAATTCAAGAAGAACCTATTCTGCCCTGTACCAAGGACATCATAAATTTTAAAATAAAAAAATGTAGGAATTTGTTTTTATTTCAAAACCTGAACGTGCTTTTGGTGATACCCTTTCAAAAGCAGGATACTCTGTAGTTGGCAATATCTTAGTAACAAGTCTGAATCTCCCTCTAACAATGAAGAACACAGCAACAAAAATATACACTCTAATAAGCTTAGAGTTACTTTAAGGAATAATTGCATCCTTACGAATCTTTTATAGTCACCACCAAGTACACAGACTAGTCTGTCTTCTCTGTGGGTCTATATAACTCACCTACTCTTTACTAGATAATACTGATCGGGAAAATGACCCAAAATAAGACAGGAAAAAAAGTGAAGGAGAAGACTTTAGAAAATTTACAAAGTCAGTCAAGAAGTAAAATGTGAAGAATTCATAACATTCAAAAAAGTTAGCTATGTTACACATTTACATTGCAGGTATGTAAGTCAAGATCTTGGTTTCCCAATACCATTCCCTCAGAGAAATGGCCAGTCCCAGGTCTGGGGACAGAAAGAACAGGACAAGTCTGGAATGTCTTATTGTACCGAAAAGCAAGGAAGTGCTCAAAGAATAATGGGGTCATGTTAAAAGGACACGTAGCCAGATTTAAGGAGCTACCATATGCCAAAATGGGAATAACTAGAACATCAGAATAAATAATGAGAATGAAGAATTATAATCCTTTCAATACACTAAGAATCCATGAGTCCACAGTGATATAAACAATTAAGTAAATGAAATGGGGTGGGGTGCGGTAGGGTAGAAAGCTCTTCCTTATTATACAAAAATGACTAACATGGGTAAGAGGAATGATGGAATAAGAAAAATCACCATTTTCCAATTATTATAATAATAATTGATTCAGGTAACAATCATCAAAGAATGCAAGTATGAAATTTTGAGAAGTATCAGGATATTCATATACATAGTCTCAGAAGACACCCCTACAACTTACTTCTCAATGACAATTAAAAGTTACAGAGGAGAACCTCTGTAACTGTAATTGGTTACAGACACTGCCTTAACCAATCAAGTCACCAAGCCCAGAAATGAGGCTAGTGGACAGCAGGGCCTCCTGGTGAAGTCAGCATCACTTCTACGATTTCTTTGCCAAGAGCCATAACCTAAATCTATAGAATAATTGGCTTGTACTATTCAAAATTGCCAATATGATGAAATACAATATAAGACTCCAGATTAAAGAAATTAATTTCAGGTTAAAGGGATTGAATGTAACATGACCTTTGAAAGACTTTACTGGGACAATTAAAATCTCAGTAAGATCTATAAATCATATAACAGCATTTTTTTCATGTTAGGTTCCGGGTTTTCATCATTGTTCTGTCGTTATGCAAGAGAATTCCTTGTTTTCAGGTAACACGCACTGATATATTCAGAAGTACAGGAGAATGTGTTAGCAACACACTTGTAGGTGGTTCGGGATGAACAAATGGCCAGGGCGGGGGCGGGGGTAAGGAGAGTAAGAGATGAAAACAAACGTAACAAAGTGCTGACATTTGGAAATCTGTGCAAAGGGCATCCAGGAACTCTCTGTCCTCTTTTTACAACATTTCTGTGTCTGAAATTACGCCAAAGTGAAAAATAAATAAATAAATAAGTTGGATATAAAGTGATACATTTGTCAAAACTCAGGAAACAATACACTAAGATCTGCACATGGATAAATAACACGAATTAAAATAATAAAAGCTTATTCTAGATGTTTTATGAAATGTTGATGATTGGAACACTTCAATAATTAAAAACATGAGTTAGAAACCCGTCAAGAACCGACCCAAACAAAGACTACCTTCGTGTTCACTGTTTGGAGCTTTGCAGTGGTGACCTCGCCGTCAGCCTGGCCATCGTGTGCGCGCACGGTGAGCCACAGCTCCGACCGCTTCTTGGCTGCGGGAGCGCGTTCCTGCCACGCTCCCCAGGAGGCCCTCCGTGTGTGCTGGGCCAGGGAACGCCATTAGCTACACTACACTCCCTTACGAATCAATCTCCAAATGTAGAGGCCTGTTACAAGCAAACCTAGGCCTTAATTTTTTTTTTAATTTAAAAAAGAAGAAAGAAGCCAACTCTGGTGGTAGTAACCCCAGACGAGGGAGCACATTGCCCAATGAGCCCTGGGGCCACGCCTCTGCTCCCGCTCAAGGGCCAGCACGGGAGCCAGCCAGGGCAGCACCTGGCTTAAAACCCCGATGAACGCCTGTCAAAATAGTTTTTAAAAGATTGCTATCAGTGTAATACTGACAAAACACTAACAGAACAAAATGACCAAGATGTCTCTTACCTTGCTTTAGAAATATTATAAATTCCTTTACAGTTTGGTCCAAATTAACTCCATGATATACCACAGGTTTGAAATTTCGATGCTCAAATGAACGAATGAGGCGAACTGTGATGGTCACTTCTTTGGAAGCCATGTGAAGAAATTCCTGTGGCAAGGGACACAAGAATAGTCTAAATAACACCAGCTCACAGTTATGGGCTGCATTTCAGCTCTCTGACACCCAGCCCGTCTCTCTCATAATGTCTGGCAGAGTCCCCAAACCCAGACCAGATTCTGGGACACCCACAGGAGTCCCCAGGTTA
Source organism: Micronycteris hirsuta (assembly GCA_004026765.1). NCBI lineage: Eukaryota > Metazoa > Chordata > Mammalia > Chiroptera > Phyllostomidae > Micronycteris > Micronycteris hirsuta. Next base: position 43,453 of record PVJI01011617.1, on the reverse strand, counting down.
CTCCTTCCTATCCACTGTGACCTGGACGGCTTTGTCACAGTCACTAATGTTCTGATTGGCAGAAAGCTGACAGGGCACAGAAGATGAACACAAGTGACAAGTGTGAGGGGCAGTTCATGCATGGGGACCAGCGGGGGATGCCACAGAAAGAGACATGGCACACACACAGCTGCTTCGGCATTGCTCTGCCGGTGGTCTCCTCAACTGGCCCTGTGATGCCGTGTGTTTCAGAGTCAACTATCAACCGTCACATTTAATCTCACAAATGTGCCAGATCTCAGTGTTGATTTAATTATGTGGCATAGTATTAACAATCTTTTATACTGTTGTTTAATGTCAGTGTGTTTATTTCATCCTAAAACTATGTACTAGGGCTATGTGCCAGGTGTTAATGTTATCTCACGGTTCTATGACCAAACCATAAATTATTATTTATGAACTCATTTTAAGGACGAGGAAACAGACTCAGAGTGACTGTACAAATTGCCCAAAGTCATAAAGCCGATAAATAAAAAAAAGTCAGGACTCAAGCATCGATTCAATTCCAAAGTCCATGTTCTCTCTAATACACTGCCAGAAAACACCCTGAATTATTTCCTCCAAAAATATCTGCAAAGTTGCCAATGCTTTAAAGATACTAATGTGGTATATTTCTATCTAGTAGTAACTACTTCATGCTAGTTTCAACTTTACATACAATTTTCAGCCATAATATACAAGTGATAAGAAAAAATACCTTTCATACTAAAAAATATAAGATGTCCAGTCTTACTAGTAATCAGGGGAATTCAAAATAACAGTGATATATGTCACTCATCAAACTGACAAAAAGTCTGACAACACCCAGTGTTGGCAAGGGTGTAGAACAATGAGAATTTAATCAGTGAAGGCGGGCATCCAAATGGGTCCTACTACTTCAGGAAGCAATACTGAGTAAAGCTGAAGATACACATACCTTTCGATCTGGCAATTTCATTCATAGGTAGATACCCCACAGGATATCTCACCATGTGCACCAGGAAAACTGTAAAAGAACATTCATAGTGACATTATTTGTTAATTGCAAAACCTGGAAACAAATGTCCATCAAGAGAACAGATAAGTAAATTATGGATGATAGTAAAAACAATAAAAATGAATGGACTACAGCTACGTGCCTCAACATAGGTGAATCTTAAAAATATTATGGTGAATGAAAAATAGTAGTCAAAGAATCAGAGTCTACTACCATTTACACAAGGTTTAGAAACGCAGCTTTTATCATGTTTAAAAGGAGATCATTAGTTGTCATCCCTAAGGCAAAGGAATGTACAATTAGAGAGAGATCGCATGCACTTTGATTATGTTGGTAACATTTTATGTCTTGAGTAGGATATTATTACATGGATAGTAGATTATATTTTATGCTTTTTAGTGTATTTGGAATATTTTATAATAGATAGCAACAAGCCGCACTAATTTGGCCTAGAAAGTCTCTCTGAATCATAGAATGCTTATACAAATATTTTACTAGGTTTGAGAGAATATATAGCATAATGGAAGTCAAAGTTCAAACTGTTTTAATACGTAAAATAATTTGTAATTATAACTAGCATACTGTTTATAATTAAATGAATGGTTCCTGGAATTGGAAATAATATTTCCCTCTAAAATAAGGTAAGGATTTACCTTATAATCTTGTTTAGTGCTAGAATTTAAATTTAAAAAATCTTTTAAAAATCCCAATATTAGCTACTATGCTATTTGTTATTAAATCTGGTTTGAAATGTTCCCCAAAATTCTATTCCTAGAACCTACCACATAATAGCAGTTCAGCAAACACCTACAAAATTACAATTTAAAATAGACTAAAGTACTTCATAAAGAATACCTCTTGAGAGAGGGATATTATAAAGGACTTCTGTATTTCAGAAGCAGAGTTAACAGGTTTGTTAAAATTATGACCACTTCTTCCCCCTCTTACCTAAGCCCCCAAAATAATAAAGATGCCCCCAAAACACACCCACATAGGTTGGGAAGGCCCAGAACACAGTCCCAGCCCCCAGAGGTTAGAGTTAGATAGATGCAGCTCAAATATCAACCCTACCACTTGGCCGTAACACACACTGGGATGTCACACAGTGGGATCTCAATAAAAAGTAGCTGCTATTATTGTTACTCTACTTGGGATAAAATAGGTTTGGGCATAAAGACAGCTCATAGAGGCAGCAGGTAAAGATACTAGATTCCCAGGTACAAAGAAGCCAGGCATTATGAAACTACTTTGTAACTGTAGGTTTGTTTTCTTTCACTTAATAAAAAGCAGTCCAAATGTTATACTTAAATACTTGAGGCTTTAAGCCCTGGCTGGTGTAGCTCAGTGGATTGAGCGCAGGCTGGGAACCAGAAGGTCCCGGTTCGATTCCCAGTTAGGGCACATGCCTGGGTTGCAGGCCAGGTCCCCAGTGAGGGCCACGTGAGAGGCAACCATACATTGCTCTTTCTCTCCCTCTCTCTCTTTCTCCCTCCCTTCCCCTCTCTCTAAAAATAAATAAATAAAATCTTAAAAAAAAATACTTGAGGCTTTCAATTTAAAATTCCAAATTTGCATTAATGCCTAATTTTGTTGAACACTGGACTGTCATCTTCATCAGAAATTTGTTGTAATATGGGATACAAAGATGACAGCTGAGTAGGTGGAAGCTGAGTCCACTTGCTCCTGCCCCCAACCCAGATTTTCAGCTGATCTTCCCACAGTCAACCTGAACAATCAACGGAATCTTAGCAGATACGAAGTTTTGAAGCCAAGGAGCACAGAAGAGGCTTCATACCATCTGGTAAAGGGATTTTATAAGTGGGAGTGGAATACACTGTGCCTGGCTCCTACTGCAGCCTAGAGGCCACACAGAAACCACAGCTCTGAAGCTCCCTCCCCTCTTGGAGCAAGGGCTTTAGTTCCACTCAGGGATTATCAGCCCCAATCAGAGGTAACCTGGGGGGATCCACTGAGTCTTTGAGACCCAGGCTACATACACACATCGCACTCCCATAGCTGAGTTGCCAACCTGGAGAGCTCCAGGTAAGGGGCACAGACTACTAAAGCAACCAGGCTGCCACACCCGGGTATGTCGGAGGCACTGCAGGCTGCAGCCAGCCGCAACTTTGAGAGACATCTCACTCCTTGGGGAGGCTGTACGTGCAGAGATTCAGAAATTGACTCAGTACTGCAGTGCAGGTACAGCATAGAAACTTTTTAAAAGTAACTGAAAAGAGGCTGGGCAAGGACCCAGGTACAGCTGCCCTGCCAGCAGAGACCAGACTGAAATTGCAGCAGTGGAGCTCCCTCCCCTTAGAACTGCAGGGCCCTAAGGATACCTGCAGCAATAGAGAGGGAAGGGGAGGCTGTGGGCTCTGGCAGCAGGAGGCAGTGAGGTTCTACCACACCTGTGAAAATCAGAGATCGCAATTCAGTGTGAAGTGCTCCTATGGTTTGGGCACCAAGCTGAAGAGTTCACTATACAAGTTCAGACTAAGAGAGGAACGTAGTGGAATGGGAAAATTATTTTTTGACCCATTCTGAACTTTTCTCAGCTGCTCCAAGCCACACTGGATCTCCAGATCCTTTCCCAGTGAATCCAGTTAGGCAGGGAGATCAGAAATTTGCATGAGAGGTTTGCTGACCCCACCCAGCTTGGCTTGCAAGCAAACTGGGGGCTCTTCAGAACAAATTTCCTGGACTGTGTCTCCTGTGAAGGCTGGGAGTTAAACCAGCAGGAGTTGAGCACCTGGGATACTTGACTGTGAGGCAAACCTCCCTGCAGAATACAATCCTCTGGGAAGGGAAAGCTGTGCCCATTTGCCTCCAGAGCGGTTGCAGGCACCACTTCCAACAGGGATACTCTGAAGAACAGTCCTGACAGGTCCAAAATTCCCCCACTGGGCACATTTCCGCAGGGGGAAGAAAGAAAAACTCCAAATGGGGCCATTCTGAACTTTTCTCGGCCACGCCAAGCCACACCAGTTCTTTGGGTCCTATCCCACTGAAACCAGCTAGGCAGGGAGATCAGAAATTGTGCAACAGGGGTTTTCTGGGCCCCGCCCAGCTCTGCTGGCAAGCAAACTGGGGTCTGCAGGGAACAAAGAGTTCTGGTCTATGTGTCTTGCAAAGGCTGTGGCTAGGAAGTAGACAGGAAAGGGTTGAGCACACGAAATACTTGGCAGCAAGGCAAACCTCCCTGCAGAATACAATCCTCTGGGAAGGGAAAGGTGTACCCATGCCCCTCCTATAGGGTTGCAGGCACCACCTCCAAGAGGGAAACTCTTTAAAATAGTCCTGCCAGGTCCAAGAGTCCCCTGCTGGGTGTGTTTCTGCAGGAGGAAGAAAGAGAAACTTCAAATGGGGACTCTCAAGGTGAGAATTTTGTAGGGCATTGCCTGAGAGCAGGACAGAATTTAGCCTCCTACTGAGATCTTAGATTGAGAAAGAAAGTTTAGTCCCCAACGTGGTCTGGTTTTGCCCCAAACTCAATGGGAGACTCTTCTGATCCATCCTCTGAAGTCCATCCAGAGCAGCTACCCACTCCTGCAAAGAGGAAAGTTGAATGTGCCCAACCTGAACCAACAGTGAGCCCCTCTGAGGAAGCAAGAGCCGAGATCTCTGGTAAAGACTAAAGGCGTTAGCTCTGAGTAGGGGCTACTCTCCCCTCACTGAATGCCCTACAGACTACAATTCCAACCAAGGGGAAACCTGGTAGCCCAATTTCAACAGATCTGGTCTCAGCTTACAGACCCTCATCAAAAGGCTCTGGAGATAAACCAGGCAACCACAGAAGGGCAGAAAGGCTTAAAGACGGAGGCCAACCTCAAAGAGCTTCAGCTCTTACACAGAGCTGCCATCAGCTCCCAGCAGGAAAGAGCTGACCCTTTTACAGAGATTAGCCCCTCACATGAAACAGACAGCTAACTCTTTAGAAACTATTCACCACTACCGGAAATAATCCGGGACAGACCAAGACATGTGGCGCAGGGACAGGGAACATACCATCTTCCCTAAAATCTAAACAGCCCCTCCCAAGGGAGATCCAGGGGGGCCCATCTTCCCGACTGTACCAGGAGCCCTCTCAGACACAGACGGGTCAGCAGCTACACTAAGACCAATGGCAGGACCGCAGATAAAGGCAAGTGGAGACAGTACCTGTGGCCTTATGCTGAAAAAAAGCCAGCAGTGCAAAGCAGCAAGGGCCATCCTAGTGGAGCCAAGCCTGAAGGAGACAGCCACAGACTGGATTGCTTGTAGCTTTGAACAGGCTGCCTAGAGCTAGACAGGGACAGCACCTGACACTGGCTTACACCAGCTTTAGACAACACCAGAGTCATATCCAGAAGGAGAACCCAGCAGGCAAGCACTAAATTCTTCTGAGACAAATTCGACTTCATTCTTTTCCATTATTTACATTATTTTTTCTTTCGCACACCTTTAAACATTTTTCTTTTCCTTCAAATTTGTTCCTACTTTTTAAATATCTTTTATTTCAAATCTTATTTTACTCTCCCCTTTTCTTACTCCATTTCTTTCTTCTTCTGTCCCTTACTTTTCATTTTATTTTTTCCCTTTCTTCAACACTTTGTGGCAATTCCTTGTTTCTATCCTTACTATTTCTCCTATCTCATCCTCTCACAACCACTTTTCTTTACTCATCTCATATTTTTTTTATTTCTTATAATATTCTTATTCTCTTTCCAACTTTATTAATCTTTGCTCATTTGCCATTGATATTGCTGTTGTTGCTGGGGGAATTTTTGCTAGGGTGGGTTTTGTTTACTGTGTTGTTTTGTTTTGTTCTATCAGCACATGTACAACAGCATACATGATACGGTGACGGCTGAGACCCTCAGTAAGCCAGCAAGAGGGAAGAACCCAGCAACTAGTAGGCCAACAACAATCAAACCCAAATAGAACAGGAAAGCCCACATAAACTTCATAAAGGATCATCCGGCTCAGGAGATGAAGAAAACCGCACCACTGCGTGCCACAGGACTCCTCCCACAGAAGACAACACCATGAAGACAGGCAGTCAAAGCAGATCAATCTAATATGCAGAAACAAACAAAAAGAGTCAGCTAAAATGAAGAGACAAAAAAACAACCCCCAACCAAAAGGAGAGGAGGAATCCCCAGAAGAAGAGCTAAATGAAATTGAGGCAAGCAATTTATCAGACAAAGAGTTCAAAGCAATGGTTGTAAGGATGCCCAAGAAACATAGTGAAAACTACAAGGAACTTAGTGGGACTAAATCAGCATGAAAAAGGACATAGAAACTAAGAATAAACAGCAGGTGGAAATTAAGAATACAATATCTAAAATGAAGAATACCCTAGAAGAAATTAAAAGCAGACTATGAAGCAAAGGATCCAATCAGCAAGTTGGAAGACAAGGTAGAAAAAAATACCTAATCAGAGCAACAAAACAAAAAATGACTTAAAAAGAACAAAGATAGTTTAAGGGAGCTTTGGGACAACATGAAGTGCAACAATATTCACATCATGGGGATACCAGAAGGAAAAGGAAGGAAGCAAGGGACAGAAAGTCTGTTTAAAGAAATAAAGACAGAAAACATCCCTAACTTAGCGAAAGAAAAAGTAACACAAATTCAGGAAGCACAGACAGTCCCAATCAAGAGAAACCCAAAGAGGCCCAATCCAAGACACATCACAATTAAAATGGCAACATTTGAAGACAAAGAGAGAACCTAAAGGGCAGCAGGGGGGAAACAGACAGTAACACACAAGGGAGCTCCAGTAAAGTTATCAGCTGATTTCTAAACAGACACAAGCAAGAAAGGACTAGCATGAAATATTCCAAATAATGAAAAGCAAGGACCTGCAACCAAGACTACTATATCCAGCAAGGCTTTCTTTTAAAATGGAAGGTGTGAAGATGGTGGCAAGATAGGTGGGAGCAGAGTCCACTTCTCCCTGTGCACAGGTGAAACACGTAGCCAATCTTCTGAGGAAAGAGTGAACAGTCAACAGTATCCCAGCATATATGAGGGTTGGAGGCCAAAACTGTAGAGGACATTGAAAAATCAGATGGTAAGGAGATTGCTTTGGGACAATAAGGTCCCTGGGACCAGTACCGGGACCAGGGCGGCTGCAGCCCCAGGCCTGGCGCCCACCAGGTCTACCGCAGGATTCTCAGGAGAGCCAGGTCAACAGCTCCCTCCCCTGCCAAACAAGGAGGTTTGAGCAACACCAGGATGGACCTGGATGCTTGAAGTCGCAGGGGGGAATAAGGATGAAGTGGCAAACACATAGGGGTAGTGTGCACCCACTGAGACTGTGAACTCCGGCTGGGAAGAGTAGAGCCATGTCAGACTCTGACCCAGATAGCCCCCAGTCTGTTTGGAGAGTTGGGCTGTGTGAGAGGCCAGGCACTTGTTTGGAGTGGCAGGCTTGAATAGGAGGAATTTTTGAAAAAGAAAAATACAGGTACTCCGTGGCTGTTTAGGGAATTCTCCCGCAGCAGCCACCCCCACCACCCCCTGCACGAGCAGCCTCCACAGCCTCAGCCGTAGGCTCACCTCTGCTGCCAGGACCGCGGCTGCGCACTTATCCCCAGCCACAGAGGCGGAGGGCCCCCAACCACACCAGCGACCCTAGTTTTGTGCTACTGACCCAGCCACTCCCCACCCCGCCACAGCTGTCACCACAGCAGCGGAGGTTGGCGCACGCGTGACACCTCCGCCCCGCACTGCGCTCCCACTGCAGCAGCAGTGGCCAAGCACTCATGCCCGCAGACCCAGGGCTGGAACACACCGAACCCCACCACCCCAGCCAATGCAGCAGTGGAGGCTGCGGGCTCATACCTGAAGCCCCAAGGATGGCGCACGCCAGACCCTACAGCCCAGCGGATGCCCATCCTGCCCCAGCAGCACAGGCCAAGCGATCACACCCGCAGCCCCCAGCCCCCGGGGCAGAGCGCATCTGACCCCGCCACCAGAGGCACTGTGTGCCCAACCCCACTGCCCCAGGCACAGCAACAGAGGAGGCGCGCACCCACATCTGCCAGGGCAGCCACTGCGGCACCCTCGCAGGGGCCCACTGGCTTCCTAAGAGGAAGGCGGAGATGCCCCAGCAGAGGAGAGCAGCAGGGCTCAGGGAGTCAGGAATCCCCAGAAAGACTTAACTCAGCGGGGAAGCCAAACTACCCTTAAGAGACTTTGAGAGTTCCTAGCATCTAGGACAACAAAGAACAAGGGGGTTTGTGAACTGCCCCTAATTGGTGCACCTCAAGGACAGCATAACTGGTGGACTGAAGGCATAGGCTGGGCAGAGAACTGAAGAACTGGGCTGGAGGCTAAGCAACTATGAAGAGTGCAGCTCAGACCTGGCCCCTATCCCTGCAAAACTACAGGAAGGGAGAAAAACGAAATCAATCCCCCCTCAGCCTGCTGCAGCCAGGAAGACCAGTAGAACTGGCTTGGCTTGTTTAAAGCCAGCATGAGGCTTCTTCTTCTTCTTCTTTTTTTTTTTTAATTCCTTCTTCCTTCCTTCCTTTTTTCTTTTTTTTTTAATTCCAAGTGGGACAATAAAACCTGGAGCTGTAAAAGGACCAGAGTTAGACCCAAAGAGGGGTCATCCCAACAACTGAGACAGCAAGACAAATTTCACTTTGCTACTCCTTTGCTTTGTTCTGGAGTTACTGTATATATTATTATAATTTTTCGTTATTTTTACGTCTTTTATTTTATTAGTATTTTTTTAATTTCTCTTCTTTCTGTTTATTCTTCTTCACTTGGCTTGTTAAATTGCATTGACTGACTGGTTTTCCATGTTCTCTCTTTCACAGTGTATTTTTATTTTCCTTCTTTCACTTCACTTGTGTTCCATTAGCACACTATTCTAAGCTGTGTCCTTCCCACTCTTGTTATTCAGATCACATAGATTCTGTCATATAATTGTTACTCCATTACTATTGTAAATCATTGCTGTTCATACAATGTTAAGTACAACACAGCACTCCTCCCAGATCTTAGTTCACTTCACTGTTTCTGGAACTTTATTACTGTTGCGGTTAACTCTATTCTCTCGCATACTACACCTATTTTCTATCCTTTACTCTCACTATATCTCATAATCTGACCTCCACAAGCTCACTGCTTTCTAGATCCAACTCACAATCCTTCCCCCTCTAACAAGTCTTATCTTTTTTCCACCCTTTCTAAAAAGTGGCTAGTAGGGTGAAATATCATGGTTAACACTATACATATCCAAAGGACTCCTATCTCTTCTCTACAGGTTGGTACTTTAAATACTATAAAACACACTCCCGCTGTCTTAATCCATTTTGCCTTCCCCCTCCAATCGATCACATAAAAGAGTAGGTGGGAGCTGTGAGCAGCAGTATACCTACTCGAAGACAGAACCCACCAACAAAGGAACCACCAACAGATAACAACAGAAGAAGGTGAAGGAGTAAGTGGAAGCCACACTAACTCTACCCAGTACCGATCTGGAATTACAACTAAATGGTGGAGAAATTACCCAGAACAAACAACTGAACAATATAGCGAGAGAGAAGCCTCAAAACCTCAACAGACAGGAGAATCAGCTTCAACACAACCTGTCCACACCCACACAATACAAGACATGGTGGATGGAGTGACCCTCAGTTAACCAGTGGGAGGGAAGGACCCACCAAAAAAAGACCCAACAACAATCAAAACCCAAAGACATACAGGGAGACAACATAAATGACAGACCCAGACCAGGGAGCTCAGGAGATCAAGGAGACTGCACTACTGAATCTCACTGGTCTCCTACCATAGAAGTTCACACCATAAACCCAGGGAGTCAAAACAGATCAATTTAAGAAGCAGAGGCTAACAAGAAGAGTCTCACAAACAATGGGAACACAAAGAAACAATCCCCAAATGAAATGAAAGGAGGAAGCCTCAGAAAGAATGCTAAATGAAACAGAGGCAAGTCAACTATCAGATATTGAGTTCAGAGCAATGGTTATCAGGAAGCTCAATGAGCTCACAGAGAATTACCAGAAACTACAGGGAAAATACAATGAACTCACTGCAAACTATATCAACATGAAAAAGGAAATAGAAACTACCAACAAGGGTCAAGACAACATGAAGAATACAATTTCTGAATTGAAGAACACAGTAGAAGGAATCAAAAGCAGGCTAGATGAACCAGAGGATCAGATCAGTGAGCTGGAAAAGAAGGTAGGAAAAAAAACACCCAGAAAGAGCAAGAAAAGGAAAAGAGACTCAGAAAGAATGAAGAGGGGTAAAGGAAAATTCAGGACAACATGAAAAATATGAAATGTAATAATATCCATACAGTAGGGATACCAGAAGGAGAAGAAGAGCAAGGAATAGAAAACCTATTTGAAAAAGTAATGAGAGAAAACTTCCATAATTTGATGAGAGAAAAAGTAACACAAATCCAGGAAACACAGAGAATCCCAATCAAGAGGAACCCAAAGAGGCCCACTTCAAGACACATTTTAATTAAAGTGGCAAAATTCCATCACAAAGAGAATCTTGAAGGCAGTGAGGGAGAAACAGGAAGTAACATACAAGGGAGCCCCGATAAGACTAGCAGCTGACTTCTCAATGGAAATGTTCCAAGCCAAAAGAGAATGGCAAGAAATATTCCAAGTAATGAAAACCAAAGTCCCGGAACCAAGACTACTCTATCCAACAAGGCTCTCAATTAACATGGAAGGCCAAATAAGGAGCTTCCCAGACAAAAGAAGCCTCAAAGAATATACCTTCTCCAAACAAACTCTGTAAGAGATGCTAAAGGGTCTGCTTTAAGGAAAGGAAGGAAAAGAGAGAGAGAGGAACACAGGTATGAAAAAATGGCAATGAATAATAACCTTAAATGTAAATGGATTAAATGTTCCAATCAAAAGACATAAAATAGCTGAATGGATAAGAAATCATGATCCACACATATGCTGCCTACAAGAGACCCACCTCAGAACAAAAGACCTACACAGACTGAAAGTGAAGGGCTGGAAACAAATATTCCAAACAAATGGACAGGAAAAAAAAGCCATGGTAACAATACTCATATCAGACAAAAGAGACATCAAAAAAAAAGGGCCATAAAAAGAGACCCAGAGGGTCCCTTCATAATACTCAAGGGAAGAATCCATCAAGAAGACATAAACATTGTAAATTTATACATACCCAACACAGGATCACCCAAATACATAAAGAAAATCTTGGAGGACTTCAAGGAAGATACTGACAGCAACACAATTATAGTAGGGGATTTTAACACCTCACTGTCAAAAATGTATAGATCTTCCAAACAAAATATCAACAAAGATATTGTGCCATTGAACAATGCCCCAGATCAAATGAACTTAACAGACATATATAGAAACTTTCATCCCAAAGAAGCAAAATACACATTCTTTTCAAATGCACATGGAACATTTTCAAAGATAGACCACATGACAGGACACAAAACAAGCCTCAACAAATTCAAGAAAACTGAAATCATATCAAGCATTTTCTCTGACCACAAGGGATTGAAACTAGAAACCAGCCTCAAGGAAAGAAACCCAAAACACTCAAACTCATGGAGATTGAATAGCATGCTATTAAACAATGAATGGATGAAGAATGAGATTAAGGAAGAAATCAAAATGTTTCTGGAAACAAATGAAAATGAACTCACAACAACCCAAAACTTATGAGATACAGCAAAGGCAGCCCTGAGAGGGAAGTTCATAGGGATACAGGCCTACCTAAAAAAGAGAGAAACATTTCAAATAAACAACATAACCCTGCACCTACAAGAACTTGAGAAACAACAACAAAGACAGCCCAGAGCAGGTAGAAGGAAGAAAATAACCAAGATCAGAGCAGAATTAAACAACATAGAGACTAAAAGCAATTACAATTCTAAAGATCAATAAATCCAGGAGCTGGTTCTTAAGAAAGATAAACAAAATTGAAAAACCTTTAAGCAGACTCATCAAGAAAAAAAGAGAAGGACCAAAATAAACACAATCAGAAGTGAAAGAGGAGAGATTAACAACTGATGGTAAGAAATTACTATGAACTATATGCCAAGAAATTTGAAAACCCAGGTGAAATGGACACATTTCTAAAAAAAATATAATCTTCCAAAACTCAATAAAGAAGAAGCAGAAAGCCTGAACAAACCAAAACAACTGATGAAATTGAAGCAGTAATCAAAAAACTCCCGACACACAAAAGCCCTGGGCCAGATCGTTTCACAGGAGAATTCTACAAAGCATTTAAGGAATAACTAACCCTATCCTTCAGACTATTCCAAAAAATCCAAAATGATGGAAGACTCCCAAACTCTTTTTACGAAGCCAGCATCATCCTAATCCCAAAACCAGATAAAGACACAACAAAGCAAGAACTTCAGGCCAATACCACTGATGAACATATATGCTAAAATCCAAAAAAAAAAAAATATTGGCAAACTGCATCCAGCAATACGTTAAAAAGATCATACGCCATGATCAAGTGGGATTCATCTCAAGCCTGCAAGGATGGTACAATATTTGCAAATCAATAAACGTAATACATCACATAAACAAAAGGGAAGACAAAAATGACATGATCACATCAATAGATATGGAAAAAACATTTGATAAGGTACAGCACCCACTTATGATAAAAACACTTAGCAAAGTGGGAATAGAGGGAGCATTCCTCAACATAAGAAAGGCCATATACAAGAGACCTACAGCCAACATCATACTCAATGGACAGAAACTTAGAACTTTCCACTGAGATTGGGAACAAGACAAGGATGCCCGCCTTCACTACTCCTATTCAACATAGTATTGGAAGTCCTTGCCACAGCAATCAAACAAGAAAAAGAAATAAAAGGCATCCAAATTGGAAAGCAAAACTGTCATTGTTTGCAGATGACATGATTGTGTACATAGAAAATCCTATAGACTCCATCAAAAAAACACTCAATAAGTGAATTTGGCAAAAAGCGGGATACAAAGTCAATATTCAGAAATCAAAGGCATTTTTGTACACCAACAATGAAATATCAGAAACAGAAATCAGGGGAAAAAATCCCATTTGCTATAGCAACAAGAAAAATAAAATACCTAGGAATAAACCTAACCAAGGAAGTAAAAGACCTGTACTCAGAAAACTACACAACACTGAAGAAAGTAATTAAGGAAGACACAGACAAATGGAAGCATGTACCATGCTCATGGATTGCAAGAATTAACATCATCAAAATGTCCATACTACCCAAAGAAATTTATAGATTCAATGCAATCCCTATTAACGTACCAATGACATATTTCACAGATATAGAAAAAACACTTCAGAAATTTATATGGAACCATAAACGACCCTGAATAGCTGCAGCAATTTTGAGAAAGAAGAACAAAGTAGGAGGGACCACAATACCTGATATCAAATTATACTACAAGGCCACTGTAATCAAAAGAGCCTGGTAGTGGCATAAGAACACACACATAGACCAATGGAACAGAACAGAGAGCCCAGAAATAAACCCAAGTCTCTATGATCAATTAATATTTGACAAAGGGGGTAGAAGCATAAAATGGAGCAAAAAAGCCTCTTCAACAAATGGTGTTGGGAGATCTGGACAGCTACATGCAAAAAAAATGAAACTCGACCACCATACACAAAAATAAATTCAAGGTGGACAAAAGACTTAAATATAAGTCACAACACCATAAAAGTCCTAGAGGAAAACATCAGTAGGAAAATCTCAGACATTCCACGCAGCAACATCTTCACTGATATGTCCCCTAAAGCAAGGGACATAAAGGAAAGAATAAACAAATGGGACCTCATCAAAATAAAAGGCTTCTGCATGGCTAAAGAAAACAGCATTAAAATGAAAAGAGAATCAACTATATGGGAAAACATATTTGCCAATGACACCTCGGACAAGGGTTTGATCTCCAAAATATATAAAGAACTCACGTGACTCCACTCTAGGAAGACGAACAATCTAATTAAAAAATGGGCAAAAGACTTGAACAGGCACTTTTCCAAGGAGGACACACGGTGGACCCAGAAACATAAGAAAGGATGCTCAGCATCACTAGCCATCAGAGAGATGCAAATTAAAACCACAATGAGATACCCCTTCACAGCAGTCAGAATGGTCATCATAAACAAATCAACAAATAAATGTTGAAGAGGACTGTGGAGGAAAGGGAACCCTAGTGCACTTTTGGTGGAAATGCAGACTGGTGCAACCACTGTGGAAAACAGTATGGAATTTCCTCAGAAAACTAAAAATGGAACTGCCTTTTGACTCAGCAATTCCACTGCTGTGATTATACCCTAAGAGCCCTGAAACTCCAATCCAGAAGAACCTATGCACCCCAATGTTCAGACCAGCACAATTTACAATAGCCAAGTGCTGGAAGCAACCTAAGTACCCATCAGCAAATGAGTGGATCAAGAAACTATGGTACATTTACACAATGGAATTCTACACAGCAGAGAGAAAGAAGGAGCTTATACCCTGTGCAACAGCATGGATCGAACTGGAGAGCATTATGCTAAGTGAAATAAGCCAGATGGTGAGGAACAAATACCATATGATCTCGCCTTTAACAGGAACCTAATTAACAAAAGAAAAAAGCAAGCAAAATATAACCAGAAACATTGTAATTAAGAACAATCTGATAGTAACCAGAGGGGAGGTCGGAGGGGATAATGGGGTAAAGGGTTTTCAGGACACATGGACAAAACCAAGGTGGGGAGGTGGAAGCAAGGGAAGGAGGTGGGTTTGGCTGGAGGTGGGGAGTGGTGGGGGGTAAATGCATACAACTGTAATTGAACAATAAAATAATTTAAAAAAATAAAATTTAAAAAATAAAAGGTGAAGGTGAAATAAAGAGCTACTCAGATTTAAAAAAAAAAAAGGCTAAATGAGTACATCTCCACCAAACCAGTATTGCAAGGGAAGCTAAAGGGACTGCTTTAAGAAGAAGACATATATAGAGAGAGGAACACAGATACAAACAGAAAAAATGGCAATGAATAAGTATCTATCCATAACAAACTTAAATGTAAATGGATTACATGCTCCAATCAAAAGACATAGAGTAGCTGAATGGATAAGAAAACACAACCTACATATATGCTGTCTACAAGGGACCCACCTCAGAACAAGATATACACAGACTAAAAGTAAAAGGATGAAAAAAACATTCCACGCAAATGAACATTAAGAAAAAAGCTGGGGTAGCAATACTTATATCAGACAAAATGGAATTCAAAACAAAGGCCATAACAAGAGAACTACATAATACTCAAGGGAGTGGTCCAACAAGAGGATATAACTGTTGTAAACATATGCCCCCAATATAAGAGCATTTAAATAAACTAAGGAAATTTTGGAGAACTTTAAAAAGAGATCAACAGCCACCGACAGTCATGGTAGGGGATTTTAATACCCTATTGTCAACAACGGATAGATAAATGTTCCAGACCAAAAATCAACAAGGACATAGTGGCATTAAACAACACTATAGATCAAATAAACTTAATTGATATTTACAGAACACTTCACCCCAAAGAACCAAAATATACATTCTTCTCAAATGCACATCAATCATTTTCAAAGATAGACCACATGGTAGGATACAAAACAAGCCTTAACAAATTCAAGAAAATTGAATATCATATCAAGCATCTTCTTGGATTACCATGGCTTGAAACTAGAAACCAACCTCAAGGGTAAAAATAAAAAACATTCAAGTACATGGAAGCTGAATAACATGTTATTAAGTAATGAATGGGTTCATAATGATCAAGGAAAGAATAAAAAAGTAGCTGGAAACAAATGAAAACAAACAAACAACCCAAAACCTATGGGACATGGCAAAAGTGGTCCTAAGAGGGAAGTTCAGAGTAATATAGACCTTCCTAAAGAACACAGAAAAACCTCAAACAACCTAAGCCTACGGTTAAAAGAACAAGAACAAAAACAAACAAAGCCCAGAGTGAGTAGAAGAAAAGAAATAATCAGAATCAGAGCAGAATTAAATGACATAGAGACTGAAAATAAACAATTCACAAGATCAATGAATCTAGGAGCTGGTTCTTTGACAAGATAAGCAAAACTGACAAACCTTTAACCAAACTAATGAAGAAAAAAAAAGAGAGGACTCGAATAAATAAAATCAGAAATGAAAGAGAAGTAACAACTGATAACACACAGATACAAAGGATTGTAACAAATTACTATGAACAATTATATGCCAAGAAATTGGACAACCTCAACAAAATGGACATTTTTCTAGAAACATACAATCTTCCAAAATTGAATCAGGAAGAAAGAGAAAGCCTGAAAAGACTCATAATAACTAGCAAAATTGAAGCAGTAATCAAAAAACTCCTGGCACACAAAAGCCCTGGACCAGATGGCTTTCACAAATTTAACCAAACATTCAAAGAACTAACACCTATTGTTCTTAAACTATTCCAAAAAATTTAAGGAAGACTCCCAAACTCCTTTTATGAGGCCAGTATTATCTTAATCCTAAAACTCGGTAAAGACACAACAAAGAAAGAAAATTAAGGCCAATATCTCTGATGAACATAGATGCTAAAATCCTCAACATAACACTAGCAAACCAGATCCAGCACTACATTAAAAAGATCATATACCATGATCAAGTGGGATTTATTCCAGTAATGCAAGGATGGTACAATATTTGCAAATCAATAAATGTGATACATCACGTAAACAAAATGAAAGACAAAAAATGACATGAACATATGAATAAATGCAGAAAAAGAATTTGATAAAATCCAGCACCCATTTATGATTTTAAAAAAACATTCAGTAAAGTGGAAATAGAGGGAGCATACCTCAACATAATAAATGCCATACACAAGAAACCTAGTGACAACATAATACTCAATGGGTAAAAACTAAAAGTGTTTCACTTGAGATCAGGAACAGATACAATGGTGTCTGCTTTCACCACTCTTATTCAACATAGTCCTCTAAGTCCTAGACAGAGCGATCAAACAAGAAATAAAAGGCATCAAAATTGGAAAGGAGGAAGTAAAACTGTATAATTCACAGATGACATGATAGTGTACGTAAAAAACCCTATAGGCTCTACAAAAAAAACTACTCGACCTAATAAATGAATTTGGCAGAGTAGCGGGATACAATATTCAGAAATCGATGGCATTTTTGTACACCAAAAATGAACTATCAGAAAGAGAAACTAAGAAAACAATCCCATTTATTATTGCAACAAAAAAATAAAATAAAGTACCTAGGAATAAATTTAACCAAGGAGGTAAAAGAACTGTACTTGGAAAACTATAGAACACTAAAGAAAAAAATTAAGGAAGATACAAATAAATGGAAGCATATACCCTGTGCATGGACTGGAAGAATTAACATCATTAAAATGTCCGTACTGCCCAAAGCAATCTACAGAGTCAGCTCAATTCCTATTAAAATACCAATGGCATATTTCACAGATCCAGAACAAATACTCCAAAAATTTATATGGAACCACAAAAGACCCTAAACAGCCTCAGCAATCTTGAGAAAGAAGAACAAAGTTGGAGGGATCATAATACATAATATCAAACTATCCTAGAAGGCCACTGTAATCAAAACAGACTGGTACTGGCATAACAACAGACACATCAACGGAACAGAATAGAGAGCCCAGAAACAAGCCCATGTCTTTACGGTCAGTTAAGATTTGGACAAAGGGGCACAAGCACACAATGGAGTAAAGACAGTCTCTTCCACAAATGGTGTTGGGAGAACTGGACTGGTACATGCAAAAAAAGATAGAAACTAGACCACCAACTTATACCATACACTAAAATAAACTCAAAATGGATAAAAAGCAAATATAAGTTGTGACACCATAAAAATCCTAGTGGAAAACATAGGCAGTAAAATTTCAGATATTTCATGTACCAATATTTTTGCCAATATATCTGCTAGGCCAAGGGAAATAATAGAAAAAATAAACAAATGGGACTACATCAAATTAAAAAGCTTCTGCACAGCTTAAAAAAAAAAAAAAAAAGAAACAATCAGCCAATGAAAAGGGAACCCCCTGAATGGCACAACATATTTGCCAATGATACATCAGATAAGAGTTTAATCTCCAAAATATATAAAGAATTCATACAACTCAACACCAGGAAGACACACAATTTAATTTTTAAAAATGGGCAAAGGCCCTGGCTGGTGTAGCTCAGTGGATTGAGCGCGGGTTGGGAACCAAAGGGTCCTGGTTCGATTCCCAGTCAGGGCACATGCCTGGGTTGCAGGCCAGGTCCCCAGTGAGGGCCACGTGAGAGGCAACCATACATTGCTGTTTCTCTCCCTCTCTTTCTCCCTCCCTTACCCTCTCTCTAAAAATAAAAATAAATAAAGTCTTAAAAAAAAAAATGGGCAAAGGACCTGAATAGACACTTCTCCAACAAAAAGAAATACAGATGGTCAGTAGACATATGAAAAAATGCTCAACATCACTAGCCATCAGAGAGATACAATTAAAACCACAATGAGATATCACCTCACACCTGCCAAAATGGCTATTATTAATAAATTAACAAAAAACAAGTGCTGACGAAGGCATGGAGAAAAGGCAACCCTAGTGTACTGTTGGTGGGAATGCAGACTGGTGCAGCCACTGTGGAAAACAGTAAGGAATTTCCTCAAAAAAATAAAAATGGAACTGCCTTTTCACCCAGCAATTTTATTGCTGGGAGTATACCCTAAGAATCCTGAAACACCAATTCGAAAAAATTTATGCACCCAATGTTCATAGCAGCACTATTTACACTATCCAAGTTTGGAAACAGCCTAAGTGCCCATCAGTAGATGAGTGAATTAAAAAACTGTGGTATAGCCCGGCTGGTGTAGCTCAGTGGATTGAGCGCGGACTGGGAAACAAAAGGTCCCAGTTCGATTCCCCATCCGGGCACATACCTAGGTTGCAGGCCAGGTCCCCAGTGAGGGCCATGTGAGAGGCCACCATACATTGCTTTTTCTCCCTCCCTTCTCCTCTCTCTAAAAATAAATAAATAAAATCTTAAAAAAAAAAAAAAACTGTGGTATATTTACATAATGGTATACTGTGCAGTAGGGGGGAAAAAAAGGAATTCCTACCTTTCGTGGACAGCATGGATGGAACTAGAGACTATTATGCTAAGTAAAATAAGCCAAATAGAAATGTGAAAGACAAATACAATACGCTCTCACTTATAAGAGGAATCTAAAGAAAAAAGAAACTAAGAAGCAAAACAGAACCAGAGGCACAGAATCATGGCACAGACTGACAGCTGTGAGAGGGGAGGAGGAACAGGGGACTGACTGAAACCACGGTGGGGTGGGTGGAGGGGAGTGAAAGTGGCAAAATCGGAACAATGCAATAGCATAAACAATAAAACATTAAAAACAAATTTGTTGTAATATATACTCAATAACTAAACAATAGTAGATATTACCAGAAGAAAAGAAAGCATTATCTAATTTTCCTTAAGGACTATGGGAAATGCACTTACTTGTTTTACTGAAATTGGCTTTCCAAGATGAGAAATGAGAAAAATAATCAAATATTTTATGCCTTTCTTATACAGACTGTGTTTCAAGGTTACCAAATAGCTGATGCAGGAAAGTTCTTTTTTTATAGAACTGCAGCTAAAAAGCACTGAAAGAATAATAGTATTTAAAAATCATGATTTCCATACCTATCAGAATGGCTATAATTAAGCTATTTCCCTGTACACTTTCCCGGTAAAGTATTTGTACTTTTCTGATGTGCTATGCATCAACAAAAAACTATTTGTAAAACTAAGCTCTTTCTATTTCTTTCAAAAAGAGGAAACTGAACAAAAGAAAACAATACAGAACTTAGCAAATACTGCAAAGGACAGTGAAGGTCAGAAGCTTGTTTATACAACTGATACTCAGCGAAGGATACCAAAAAATATTCAGAAGTCAGAGGTGCCAGAAGCAGGTCACCTTCCCGGAACAAGCCTAAACTTGTCTAAGATGGCACAAAGGCCTGCATATGCAGCGCCTCCCTGCCTCTCTGATGGTTTGGTCACCACCACAATCTACCTTTTGAATACCACTCCAGCAGCAATGACAGCCGGTAGTTTCCCACACACACATGCTGTTTCCAGGCCTCTGCCACATCTTTCTACCCCCAGCTTTTCTCCAAACTCCCTCTGCCCCTCATCTCTTCACTTGACCACACAGGCATCCTTCAAAACTCAGCCTGGGACCATCTGCTTTAGGACACCTTTGCTCCTCCTTGCCCTCACCCCCACCCCTGTCCCAATCAGTTTGAAGGCCCTCGTCTGCCCACAGCACCTGATCATGCCATAGAAAAGCCATATGTTTAAGGAGAATAGCTTGGAAGTTCCTTGAGGGAAAGAGAGCTGTGTGGCTTATTTTTGTACACCCAGCAACACACGTGGCATGAGGCCCAGCCAAGTCCCAGTCAAGGCCTGAAGAATTAAAGAGCAGCTGAAGGGCAGAGAAAAACCCGAACTCCTCCCTTTCCTAAGGACACACTGACGTATCTGTCCTGCACTACAGGAGCTATGAGCTTTAACAGGGCCCATGAAATGTTTAGGTGGGGGAGTACTTATTGCTCCAGAATATAAATTTTTTTTAAATTAACATTTAACTAAATACCTATACACACGACATTTCAATAGCAACTCAACTCTAGTCATAATTATATATATTAGATTTACTTTAGGATATAGGTACATTTTATAGGATTTAGGGTGGGGATTTGAAAAGTAACAGTGCCTAGGGCTTAAGAAGGTCCTTAAACCTCCCTACCTAAAAAATGTGTTCTGGTTGGTACCTTACCCAGCTGGTTTGGGGTAATGAAGGAAAAGTCATACTCAAAGCAAAGCAAAACTTAAAAACAAAGAAACAAACAAAACCATGAAGGAACCCCCTTACATGGAGTTCCTAGGTCCCTAACATGTAACTACTGCATCACCAGAGACAAGAAGGGCCATGGCCTAGCACCCTCCCCTCCTGGACCAGAATCCCCTGGTTATTACAGGCCAGCCGGAGCTGGTGTTTATGACCTAGGCCCCAACAGCGTGAAGAGGGAAGGTGGAAACTCAGCATGGGGTGGTCAGGGAAAGCCAAGACAAGCGGCGTGCCAGACCGCCCAGCGGCCCCGCTGTTCCCATTCCCAAGCTGGCTCTTCTCCCTACAGCAAAGTTCACGCTGACAAGCTGCCTACAAACCAGCAGAGGCAGACTCTGGAGGTAAAAAACAAAAAACACCCATACTCACAAAATACTTGATTGCTGACTTTAGATTGATCTCTGTCCGCTAAAGAAGGAAAAACAAAAGGCCCACTAATTCTGGTTATTCACAGAGCATACACTTTATATAAAGTGGGCCCCAACTCTGAATTAGTGAATACTGACTACGGCTTCTGGGGAAATACAGGCCTAGGTTCTCACCACATGGTCAACATAACCTTGCTTTACATGTGTTTCTGATTAAAGGCATTTTATTTAAGACGTATTGTTGGTTCATTAACATTGAACTCACAGCCAAGAGCACATTATAAGTCAAGCCTTAACAAAGCTTACCTAATACACACTTTTTTCGTTAAGGTACACACAGCCTTCTTGGACTTAGAAACACTAAACAGCAAGTCAGCACTTCAGCACAGTGCTTGGGGCCATTTTAAAACAGCCAAAGCACCAAGAAAAAGCACAAAAACACAAAAAGCATGACACTAAACAGAGCACAATCCAGACACTTGTTTAATGTGAGAGCTGGAAGAAGGCAGCAGTCACTTTGTCTGACCTCAGCTGGAAAAGTGAACTTCACTGATTCATGTTTTTCACCCCTCTGCACATGTCCAGGAATGACTGAGAAAGTGCCCTAAGCATTACTTTTGGGATCACAAATAAATGTTAGTGAGTACGCAAATTCACACAGAATCTGCAAATAATGAGGATTGACTGTATTACCAAAAAGAAAAAAAAGTATGTGTGCCTTCCAGTACTTTTTAAGAAAGTATGTTCTTGACCTTTCTGTAAAAGAATGGAACCTAAAGTGAGCCAAATATATATATATATATATATATACTTAAAGAGAAAAGCACTCAGTAGTAGGGCAGTTAACAGGGGAAGATTTTATACTCACCCCCAACCCAGCAGAAGCATTCGGCACTGCCCTTCCTTCCTGCAAGAGGCAGTTTCCAAGAAGTGGTGTATATGACTTGATTTTTAAGGTTCCTAGAGTGAATCATTTTAACTAAAATATTTCGTAAAGTCATATATCTACTCCCTAAATTTAAGGATATCAAGTTTGCTTTCAAGTTTGTCTTACCCATATGAATAAAGTACTTTACAAAAAATAATGTTCTAACCACATATAAAAAATATATATGTATGTATTTTACACTAAATGCTTAATTTCCCTCTAGGTTTAGAAACTAATTACAGGGCAGATTCCATTCACCTTTCTTTTGAAACAAGTCAATAAACAGAAGCTAAAAATATAGTGCATTGTTCTTTTATGTGAGGAAGCGGAACAGGGACAGATGATCAGGTATAAAAGTAGGAAAAAGAAGAGTTCAGCTGCGACGAAAATCACTGGACATGCGAAGGATTCTGAAACTGCACCTTAATGATTTTGAGTAAATTATCCTGTGTGCTACAAAATAACACCCAAATATGTCATCTTACCAAAAACAAAAAATAATAAAAGGATGTTTAAGGACAGAGGAAGAGAGGAAAAGAATCTACATGCCATTTATTACTCTTCTTAAAAATAACGAGCACCTTAGCAGACTGCTAAGTAAGTGAATGATAAATGTCCCCCTTTTAAAGAGAACTTAACTTTGTCAAATAACTTTTTTATATAAAATTTCAATTTAATTGCAGTTCTTAAGAATGACAAATTATAACCAAGTCACCTTTAAAACTACAAATAACTAAAAGTGCAATGTTTCTTTCATTTTCATCTATCCTGGCCTACTTTGAAGGCATAATTCTTTTTAAACACATACATGGAATTAAAAAATATTTTAAAAATCTATCTCAGTAACAATAAAATACCAAAAGCTAGTCATTACCAAAAAATGAAAAGTTAACAGGAACTTGCTTTAAGTTTTTTCAAAAGCAGAATTTTAAAAATATGAAACTAAGTATATATTTGTAGCCTAGGACCATGTGAGGCTAAAATAAACATTTGAAAACCTCTTGGCCTTTTCTTCCCCCAAATATTTAGTTGTATAATTCAATTCAAAGCATTATTATATTAGAAAATTCCATTTATTCATCTTTCACTAACACAAACTTCCTGAGAAAGACATTTTCAATGTATTAACCTATGAATGATTTTAAAGTCTTTAACCTCAACCATTTTGAGATGGGTTAAAAAATAAAGCTTTCCCTGTCAGTTGATTTCTCAAAAGAAATATTGCAGTCTAGCAGAGATTGGAAAGAAATATTCAAAGTCATGAAAAGCGGGGACCTACAGCCAAAATTGCTCTACCCAGCAAAGCTATCATTTAGAATTGAAGGGCAGATAAAGCACTTCCCAGACAAGAAAACTAAAGGAGTTCATCATCACCAAACCATTATTATATGAAATATTAAAAGGTCTTATTAATAAAAAGAGTAAGATCAAAACTATGAACAATAAAATGGCAATAAATACATATCTATCAACAATTGAATCTAAAAAACAAATTAAGCAAACAAGAACACAGATAGAATCATGGATATGGAGAGCATTTTGATGGTTGACAGATGGGAGGGAGTTTAGGGGAATGGGTGAAGAGGTGAGGGGATTAAGGAGAACACATAGGTAGTTACAGAATAGCCATGGGGATGTAATGTACAGTATAGGAAATGGAGTAGCCAAAGAACTTATACATACAACCCATGGACACGAACAATGGTGTGGGGATTGCCTGAGGGAGTGGGGGTGCTGGGTGGAGGAGGACAAAGGGGGAAAAATTGGGACAACTGTAATAACATAATCAATAAAATATAACTTAAAAAAATAAAATAAAGCCCTGGCTGGTGTAGCTCAGTGGATTGAGCACGGGCTGGGAACTAAAGGGTCGCCGGTTCAATTCCCAGTCATGGCACATGCCTGGGTTGCGGGCCAGGTCCCCAGTGAGGGCCACATGAGAGGCAACCATACATTGCTGTTTCTCTCCCTCTCTGTCTCCTTCCCTTCCCCTCTCTCTAAAAATAAATAAAATCTTTAAAAATAAAAAAACAAAGATGTAAAAAAAAAAATAAAATGAAGCTTTCCACTTTAGTTGTTTAGATAGCACAGACACAAGGTAAGTATTAGCTAAATCTGACAACTCACAAATGTTTCTCTATGCTGTAACTACTGATGACATTAGCAGCGGCATTTCCTGAAGGGTCATAAACAATTGTTGCTGTTCACCTTGAGTATACCACCCAATGACAAATCAATACCTACAGTTCCACACACCTGCCTTATTGACCTTCTATTCGGGGCAAACACACAAAATCGTCATTTGTTTTCTCTGCTCAAGGGAGGTAAGCTCTCAAGAGTACTGTTCTGGACAGCTGAATATTCCAAAGGCATAGAGACTTAACCATTTGGAAAGAATATTTCACACACTTTTCTTCTTAAACAAGGTATATTGGATATAAATTCTTTTTTCTTGATTCACAATCATCAGTGGGAATGTTAATCCTTGTCCAGTGTGTTAGAAGACAATTCACAGGCCTCTCACACTTCTGCATATCTCATAAACAGAGGTGCTGGCTTCTTTAGTTCTGAACTAACTTTTTAAGGATGTGTGTATAGCAAATAGCATAGGAAGACAGAGATATTTGCTCCCTCCAGAGTAGAGGGCAGACTTGTTTATTGTCCAGTGTAATAAAAATAATGTCTCTCTGGGCTAAGGCTGAGCAGGTTTTCTTGGATTATCTAAACTCAGGGTTCTACAGCTGCGGACTTACAGGGCAGGAAGAGATGACCCAAACATGGAGTTCATGCTGTTGGCTGGGCTGTAACACAGTCCTTTGTTTTTGACCCAGGAGTCCCATGTCTTCTACCAACATTAACATTGGGATTACCTAAATGTGGGGGTTTGGGGCTGTGACAAAACCCATCTGGGCCACTCTATATTACCCCTGTGGAACTTACAGGGCAAGAGGAATTGACATGAAGCTCATGCTGTCGGCTGGGCTGTAATACAGTCCTTTGTTTCTCACCCAGGAGTTCCATGTCCTCTACAGTATCCAGGACACTCACTGATAGGCTGGCTTGTCAGCTTACAAGTAGAATAAAATCTCAGACTCTTCACAGTTCTTGTTGGCAAGGATGGGATGCCGGCAGAGACATGGCTTTCTGGTACAGAAAAGACAAAGGTCCCATGGGCTTAGGGGGATAAGATTCCCTGGCACCTGGCAGCAAATGTTCTTGTCCAGGTGGTGGCTGTGGGGGAGTAAGAGTTAATTAACCTTTAGAGGATGTGCAGCAAAAGGTAGGAGTGAAACAAGCTGTCTAGTGGTGTTTGGGTGGTTGTTCACTCTCCTCAATGAGGCAGCAAGCTCCACGGCCCCAGGTGGCAGGCACTATATCTGTAGTTATTGAGTAAAGGAGTCCTAGGGCTGAAACAAATGTCAGGAATGAAGTTCTAGGAGAGATTTGGGTAACTGAAAAGTTAATTAAGTTGAGCCATGAATAGCCATGAGGGAGTAAGTGTGCCTTGCTTGCTGGTACAGAGCTGCCCTCCCCGTCCATACCCCTGATACCTCCAGTCACCCGCTAAGAAAGCTTTAAGGAAAATGATTAGGAGCAGGCAGCCAAGGTCTCCCTGTCCCTAAGGAAGACTGAAGGCCTTATGTACTCAAGTATGTTGGGTACAGCAAGAGAAAGGATTCAAACTTTTATGGTTCTGGGGGTACAGGCACCCAAGTCACCACCCTACCTGGCCCAGTATGGGGAGAGGATACTCAAATTCTGCTAATGGGTTTTGGACAGAATTCACAGTGGGGAAGGGAAACCAACATGACCTAGTGGATGGGCTCTTCAGGCCAATTCAATGAATTGTTGTTTCTACATCTGGATGTATAAATGACATGTTATACATACTTGTACTTCCCTGTCCATACTGCCAGGGGGAATTCTCCCCCACTGGGAAGAGTCAAGGTCCAGTAGGTGGGTCAGGATTTTGTGGAATTGTCCCTACCATCTGATGTCCATAGTTTTCAATATGAAGGTCTATCCACAAAAAGTTCAGTCACTGTTAATATAATGAAAATTGTTTGCAAGACATCGATATAACCTGGCAGCCAAGGAGAGTGGACTGGAATGCGCATGTATGAATAATGATGACTTCACTGTACAAGTCAGTAGGGGCGGTAGACACCAATGAGTGAGCATGTGCACTGTGTGGCCATGGCACTCAAAATGAATGAGCAAGTAAAGCAATGAATCTGTATCAAATTTGTGTTAAGTTTAAACATTCTTCTGCAGAAACTATTCAGATGATTCAGAAGGCTTTCGGGAAAGATGCAATGAGAGATTGGCAGCTGCATCACAACAACATGCCTGCTCATGCGCCACGCCTCATGCAGCATTTTTGGGAAACATCAAATCAGCCAGGTGACTCAGCCTCCCTACAACCCAGATTTGGTGCCCTGTGAATTCTGGCTTTTCCCAAAACTGAAATCACCTTTGAAAGGGAAGAGATTTCAGACTGTCAATGAGGTTCATGAAAATACAATGGGGCAGCTGATGGCGATTCCAGCAAAGGATTTTGCAGAGTGTTTTAAACAGTGGAAGAAATGCTGGGAGAACTGTGTGAGGTCCCAAGATGCCTACTTTGAAGGGGACTGAGGTACATTATCCTGTACATTGTACATTATCCTAAGTACAATGATTCTCGCACCTTGTACCTTCTTCAATAAATGTCTCTATTTTTCTTATTACATGGCTGGATACTTCCTGGACAGACCTCGTATATAAAAGACATTCTGTTCATTGGCAAGTTAGAAACCTCTGTCTCAATGGTCTCTGCTGTGTTGTTGACACCTCCACCAGCAGAATCCAGAGGTCTACTAGCCAAGTAAAATTTCTTGGGATTGTGTGGGTGGATTCACAATGCCCAATCTCTTTAGCCATCAACGAACAGCCAACTGGCTCCTCAGCATCCCATCACCAAAAAGGCAGCCTAGCGCATTGTTAGACTCTGGGTATTGGAGGCAGTGTGGCTCTGTGACATGTCAGTGTGACCAGGCTGATTGCAGCATACACTTTGCTGATAATAATTAAAGTCCATAATCAACTGACCTTAAATTACTCAAAAGGGAGATTTTTCTGGGTGGACCTGACTCTATCAGTGAGAAGCCCTTTGGGAGGACTTGCCTTCCCTCAGCACTGAGACTCCAAACTGCAGTAGGGGCTACATATAGTTGCTTTCTCTTCCCCCAGAACCCCCCTCCTGACCGCTGCCTGGGAGCACAGTCTTCAGCTGGCATCTGTGGGGTCCAGGTGCTTCTCAGCAGCCCTTCCTGTCTATCTGCCTCTGGACTTCTGGGTTGCTTAGCCAGTCCTCATAATGGAGTAAGCCAACAACATGTATGGTATGTGTGTTATTTTCTATTTTGTCCCTAGTGGCCCTGCTTCTCCAGTTGAACCCTGGTTGATAACAGCCCTTCTTGGACATTCTACTTGGTCCTTTATACTGGCTACACCACAAGGCAGTACCCTGAGTTGTGCCAAAATCAACTGCCTGCATGGAGAAATGTCCAGCAAACTGTGGCATGTTCTCTACCTTTGGGCCCCACAATCTTAAAGACTCTTTTAGGAGTCCCCATGGGTAAGTTGTACCCTTGAAGGTACAACTCTCCACGGCTGATGATTTTGCCAACTGGAGCCTCTAGCAAAGAGAGGCAACCTCTACCTGGAGGTGCCCCTTGAGATCTTGGAGTCCTCACCTCCCTGGATTCTCCTATTGGATTGACAAGGTCCGAGATCACAAGGATAATGACTACTCAAGTACACTGCGGGCCAAAGAGGGGGACATAATGGGTCTCTGTACATTATAAAAATTCTCTTTGAGGAATAGGAATTGATTTGAAAGAAGGAAATCACTGCTACTGAAATGGGGCACACGGATGTTTCTGGAAGTGGAGGGATAAATAACCTCAGCATCTAGGGAAAGAACAACTTATACCCAGGAGACAGGGGTAGGGAAGATCACTCACTCATGATTTTTGTCTCTCAGAACTTCCCCTGGAGCAGTCCTCATGAAGCAAAACACCATGGAGTTTCCCTCAAACTGTTGTAAGTACCTTAAATTTAACTGGCTCCTGAATCTGCCAACCTCTGACAGACAGCTCTGACTACAGTATGATCACCATTACCAACAAGTCTATCAGAAGCATGTGCCTCAGCTCCTGTACCTCCCATGCAAAACACCTGTCAATATCCCCAGCTGTCTTCTCTATCCCATTTCTATAGACATTGTACAGGCATTCTGTGGGACAAATGTCACTCAGCTGGTAGCACAGACACACAAGACATATTGGACTGACTGCCCTCAGGCAATCCCTCCAAAACCAAGTTCTAAATATGATGTGAATTTAAGTGAAAACACTAATGCCTACCAGCTGACCAAAGGTCACACTGGAGGCCTGTGACAACCTTTGCCCTCTGAACCATGTAGGGACCAGACGTAAACTGTAAAGAAATACCTTTCCAGTGACCACATGTACACCCCTAAGCCTATAATTTTTTGTGTGGAAGCCAGCATTAACTTTCCTCCCTGCAAAACACCATTATTTGTATCTTAGACCTGCAGGTATTTCATAAACACCGTAAACAAGGTGTCAGGTAACCAATTACGAGACCAATGACCAATGGTGGCAATCTTTCCAAAACTGCCCTTGGTTACCTAGGGAAGCTTCCTGGAGGGTTAATTGACTCATTATCTTAAGTGCACCCCAGGGGCAGTTTTACCTCTGAGTTATCCAATTATAAAAGATGGTATAGCCCTGGCTGGCGTAGCTCAGTGGATTGAGCGCGGGCTGGGAACCAGAGGGTCCCGGTTCGATTCCCAGTCAGGGCACATGCCTGGGTTGCGGGCCAGGTCCCCAGTGAGGGCCATGTGAGAGGCAACCATACATTGCTGTTTCTCTCCCTCTCTTTCTCCCTCCCTTCCCCTCTCTCTAAAAATAAATAAATAAAATCTTTTAAAAAAAAATAAATAAAATAAAAAAATAAAAGGCAGTATAAAAAGTCTATCCCTGAATTCTGGCCAAGATGGAGGAGCACGTAGACACGCCATGCCTCCTTGCACAACCAAAAGTTGGAAAACAACAATTTAAAAACCAAAAAAAACAACCAGAACTGACAGAAAAGCAAACTTTATGGAAGTCCAGCAACCAAAGAGTTAAAGACATGTTCATCCAGACCAGTAAGCGGGGGGTGGGGGAGAGCCGGGTCCCAGTGGGTCTCAGGTCAGAGGAGCTAATAATGGTCCCGCATTCACATGCAGATAAACCAGGAGAGAAAGCTGGGGAGCAGACCGTGCAGCCCAGGGTCCCAGCGTGGGGAAATAAAGCTTCAAACCACTGATTGAAAACACCTGTGGGGTTTGAGGTGGCAGCAGGAGGAACTCCCAGCCTCACAGGGGAGTTTGTTGGAGAGACCCACAAAGACTTAGAAATACACAAGCCCGCCCACCCAGAAATCAGCACAGAAGGGCCCAATTTGCTGGTGGGTAGCAGGGGAAGTGACTGAGAGCCAGCAAGAGCAGAGCAGGCGCCATTGTTTCCTCTCAGGCCCCACCCCCACAGGCAGCGTCACAACACAACGACGTAGGTTACCCCGCCCCGGTGAACACCTAAGGCCCCGCCCCCTATATGGAGCATGCACACCAAAGGGAGGGGGAAAAAATGGCCCAGTTGAAAGAGAAAATCAAAACTCAAAAAAAAACACAACTAAGTGACGATGAGATAGTCAACCAGTGCACAGTTCACAGATGCACAGTTCAAAACACTGGGAATCAGGATCCTCATAGAATTGGTGGAATTTGGTCGCAAATTAGATGAAAAAATGAATACACTAAGAGAAATAAGGGGAAATGTACAGCGAACCAACAGTGACAGAAAGAAAACTGGGACTCAAATCAACAGTGTGGACCAGAAGGAAGAAAAAAAATTCAACCAGAAAAAAATAAAGAAACAAGAATTCAAAAAAATGAGGAGAGGCTCAGGAACCTCCAGGACATCTTTAAACGTCCCAACATCCAAGGTATAGGGGTACCAGAAGGAGAAGAGGAAGACCGAGGGACTGAAAACTTACTTGAACAAATAATGAAGGAGAACTTTCCCAAGCTGGTGGAGGAAACCGACTCACTTCCAGGAAGTTCAGGAAGCTCAGAGAGTCCCAAAGAAGTTGGACCCAAAGAGGAACACACCAAGGTACATCATAATTACATTACCCAAGATTAAAAATAAGGAGAGAATCCTAGAAGCAGCAAGAGAAAAGGAGACAGTTATCTACAAAGGAATTCCCATAAGACTGTCAGTGGATTTTTCAAAAGAGACCTTTCAGGCATGAAGGGGCTAGAAAGAAGTATACCAAGTCATGAAAGGCAAGGACCTACATCCAAGACTACTCTGCCCAGCAAAATTTTCATTTACAATGGAAAGGCAGATAAAGTGCTTCTCAGATCAGTTCGAGTTCAAGGAGTTCATCATCACCCAGCCTTTATTGTATGAAATGTTAAAGGGATTTATATAAGACATGGAGGGATATCAACAGGGGAGTGGGAGGGGGAGGGGGGGAAAGTACAGAGAATAAGTAGCATAAACAGTAGGTAGAAAACAGACAGGGAGCCCGGCTGGTGTAGCTCAGTGGATTGAGCACAGGCTGGGAACCAGAAAAGTCCTGGTTCAATTCCCAGTCGGGGCACATGCCTGGATTGCAGGCCAGGTCCCCAGTGAGGGCCATGTGAGAGGCAACCATACATTGCTCTTTCTCTCTCCCTTCTCCTCTCTCTAAAAATAAATAAATAAAAAATCTTTAAAAAAAAAAAAAAAAAAGAAAAGAAAACAGACAGGGAGAGGTTAAGAATAGTATAGGAAATGTAGAAGCCAAAGAACTTACGGGTATGACCTATAGACAAAAACTAAAGGGTGGGGAATGGGGGGGTACAGGACAGAGGGGAATAAAGGGGGGGAAATGGGACAGCTGTAATAGCATAATTAATAAAATATATTTTTTAGCCCTGGCTGGTGTAGCTCAGTGGATTGAGCGCGGGCTGGGAACCAGAGGGTCCCGGTTCGATTCCCAGTCAGGGCACATTCCTGGGTTGCTGCGGGCCAGGTCCCCAGTGAGGGCCATGTGAGAGGCAACCATACATTGCTGTTTCTCTCCCTCTCTGTCTCCGTCCCTTCCCCTCTCTCTAATAAATAAATAAAATCTTAAAAAAAAAAAAAAGATGCGGTGTTTTCTGTAATCCCAAAATTCTATTTTTTTTTAATCTATCCCTAACTTTACATGAGCAGTAACCCCAGCTTGCCCTGCAGGGCATTCAGGTTTGTGGTCAGCTCACTGGCCAGGTTTGTTACGGAAGAAAGAATTGCCCCACAGCAGAGTCTGTGTAATGGCTAGTACATATTCCTGTCTCTGGACTGACGCTTCAAACCAAGTAGGAAGGTCAATAGAGAAACTACAAGAAAGGCACCTGGTTTTCTAAGGCCCATGATGGTTTCTGGGATTTGTTCAGGGGGCTGGGATCAAAACCTGGGGACATGGTTCAGGTCAATAGTGCAGCTTAGCCTAGTCCAGCTGCTTGCAATCTTGTTGAGAGTCTGGACTAACAAAACTGATTTAGTCCCAGCCCTTTCGGTCATATTAACTAGAGTGTCTGACAGAGATGCATACTCATAGGAATATGCACCAGAATATGGTGTAGACACAAGGACTGGCTCTTAATGGGAGAGAATTTTCCATGAGTCTCTGAGTTTCTACACGTTATGACCAGAGGCCATGTCGGCCTTTGTTCTGGACTGTCTTTTCTAGTGTGTCTGTCTACCTACAGCCTTGGAGGACAATGCCTCTCCCCAGCAGAGGGCCAGTGTGCTGACCTTCCAGAATAATAAAGACAGAGCTGTCTACACATGCCTGATCCAGTTCTTACCTCCTGTTGTTCTCTTTTCAGTCCATTTTAAATGAAACTTTGCACCCAGACCTCAGCTGAAACAATATGAGGTCAAATCCACTGAACAAGTTTCTGTCCTCATCTTCATATACTTTGAAATCAGTGAAAGATGATCTCACTCAACTTCCCAGAAGCACTAGACATAGTTGAAGAACTTGCTCATGCTTCTTTGGCTCTGTGACACCACACTCTCCAGCTGTATCTTACTGCCTTGCTCCTTTTCTAGACTTCGAAATGTTAGTGCTCCTCCAGTTCAGTACTATACTTATCCTCTTCTCTCCCTACACATTCCCCTCAGAGGAACACTTCCATCTCCACTCCACCCGTGGTTTTCACTGACATCTTTATACTGACTATTGACCACTCTCTAAAATACACTTCTAGCCCTCGGTTCAAAACTCATACATTAAGTTGGCTACTTGCTTCTCTACTTCAATTTCACCATGTATTTAACATATACCAAACTGAACTTCGCAGTATAAATCTGATCTCAATCCCCAACCCAGATTTCCCAATCTCACTAATTATACAACCATCTACAGAGTTACTCAAGTGATGAGCAGAGGACTCGCCTTTTCCTTACTCCAGGGGTGTCAAACTCATTTTCACTGGGGGCCACATCAGCCTCATGGTTGCCTTCAAAGGGCCAAATGTAATTTTAGGACTGTATAAATGTAACTGCTCCTTAACTAAGGGCAAGGAGCTGGGCGCTGCCTTTGGGTAGAAACAAGGTGCCAGTCCAGATAAAACAAGGTGGAGGGCCAGATTCTGCCAGCGGGCCGTGTGTTTGCCACCTGTGCCTTACTCTCTAGCTAATGCACCAGCAAATCTTAGCAGCTTTCTCCAAAATGTATCTTGAATTTCCCATTTCACCCCATCTTTATTACTGCCACTCTATTTTCTGTCTTGTTCTTGGAATAATGGAAACGGTTCCCAATTAATTGGTCTTACCATTACCAGTCTGGCCCATTCAATCCATGTGGCATATAGCAGAAAGAGTGCATCTTCTAAAAATATAAGTCCAGGCCTGGCTGGTGTAGCTCAGTGGATTGAGCGCGGGCTGGGAACCAAAGGGTCCCGGTTCGATTCCCAGTCAGGGCACATGCCTGGGTTGCGGGCCAGGTCCCCAATGAGGGCCATGTGAGAGGCAACCATACATTGTTCTTTCTCCCTCCCTTCTCCTCTCTCTGAAAATAAATAAATAAAATCTTAAAAAAAAATAGAAACTAACATGTTAATTAAAAAAAAATAAAATAAAATAAAAAATAAAAATATAAGTCCAAGTATCTCTCCCCTGCTTAAAATGCCTAAAGTAAAGTGAAACCTCCTTATTATGGCCAGTAGTCTGCATGATTTGGTCCCAGACTCTGCCTCCCCCTAAGTCACCACCCAACAGTTACACTGGCCCTCTTCCAGTTCTTCCAATGTTAGAAATATCCTCAATTTTTCTAAAGCTGGATCCTCCCATTTTCAATGTAAATATCACCTCCTCGAGAGGACCTCTCCTGACTGACTCAGTCCCAGTTACTACTCCCTTGCAGTAATGCATGAGGGGAAGAACTGTGTTTTTAATAACAATTTGCTTATTTCTGGTTTTTAAAAGAATGCTGCTATAGGTTGAAGGTGCCTCCCACCCCATCATCAAAAATATGTTGAAGTCCTAATCTCCAACCAGTATCTCGGAATGGAACCTCATTTAGAAATATGTTTGTTGATGGTAGAATCAGTTAAAGTGAGGTCATACTGGGCCCCAAATCCAGTATGACTGCTGTTCTTATAAGGTGGCCATGTGAAGACAGACACCCACGGAGAATATCATGTGAAGACAGAAGACTGAAGCAATGCATCTACAAGTCAAGGAATGCCTCGGGCCACCAGAAACTAGGAGAGAGGCTGGGAACAGAGACCCCCTCACAGTCCTCAGAAGGAATCAACTCTGCTGACACCCCCATTTTGGACTTCTAGTTTCTGGAACTGTAAGACAATAAATTTCTCTTGTTTTAAGCTACTCAGTTTGTGATACTTTATTATAGCAACCCTAGGAAACTGACGCAAATGCCAAATTGGAAAGACATATATAGAAGTGAGAGGCATTCTTATGGGGGGAGGGAAGGGCATGGGGACATGAATGGCAGTTTTAATATATTTCCTGATAAGTAAACCAAAAATCCTAGACATTCTATATAAAACAAACATAAGAATTCTGAAAGGTAGGGAGAAGGTGTCAAACTGGCTAGGGACCTCAAAACCTGAGAAAAGACACAATGGTGAGATCCCTGGATTTTCACATATCTCAGACATGGAGCTGAAGAAGTTGGCAACCAGTAAACACCAAGAGGTGCAAAAAACCCAAAAAACCCTGAACAAAAGCCTGCTCTTCCTACCCACAAAACCAGGAAAGGGGCAGCCTAGCAAGACAGAAAACTTTTAGCCAATAAACTCTCTACTCCAGCAAGAAATCACAGAAAAAACTGCAGCCCTATCCATAGTAGGAGCTAGAGCTTAGATTCCTTCCCTGACTTTAATAAGGAGATCCCTCAACTCACCCACCCTCAGGGTGATGTCAGAGAAGGCAGAGTAGGGAGCTGGGCAATAATGAGCCTGACTCTTGAATACCAGAGTCTGTGGAGACCACCTGGGGAGCTTAAACTTCCACCTCCACAGAAAAGTAAAAGAAAGACCCTTCCCCTTCTACAGTGGTGTCAAGAGTTTAACTAAGTTACTCTATTGTATTGGTACCTGGATATCCATTTTGCTTGGCCGAGCAACCTACAGTGACCTTAAACTGACACTTGCCCCCCTCATGCAAGTACATACCCTAGATAGCAGCCAGCAATCACCATCAAATACAAGTTCCTATATGATTTTCCTAACAGCCTTGTGATCGACAGTTTCCCCTCCCATGGCTTCCCTTGTACACCCCTTAGATAAGACCCCCATGGGACTTACTTTTCAAAAAACCCTGAACTTTTGGTTTGAACTGACCAATCAAGCCTTAGCCTGAGAACCCCAAAGCAAACCACAGACCCTAAAAAAGGCATGTACCCCAGGTCCTGCCATTCTCTCTGCCTACACCCTGCCTTGACCACCCCATGTGGCCCCACAAGGAGCGCCAGGTATCTCCTCCAGGACCTGTGAATAATAAACTTCTCTATTTCGATTTCTCTTGCAAGTTTTGGTTGAGCTATAGTAGTATCAGAGGAGGACTGGCAGTGAGTCAGAACTTTCACAACCACCCATCCATAATTAGACCATGCTCATCTCCACCCCAATGTCTATGAAAGACGGGTGGGGAGCAATAATGAGACACTCTTACCCTTCCCAAATAGAAGCTTATCCTGTGGAGGCCTAGTGGGAAGTGAAAACCCCACCCCATCTCAGGCGTCAACAGGAGAAATCAAGAACCTGAACTTCTGGTCTCACCTATAGTAACAAGTCAGCAGCGCCCCCTCTCTGTCAGAGAGATGTCAGAAAAAAGTCACTAAAACATAGGTGTTAGATAAGATCCGGAATCTCAGAACCTAACACCCACAATGTCCAGATTAACTGAAAGTCACTCAGCATATCAAGAACCAGAAAGAACTCAACGTGAATGAAAAAAGGCAATCAAGTGATGCCGACACTAAGACGACAGAATGTTAGAACAATATGACAAAGGTTTTTACTCCAACACCATGTGCTTCAATGAGCAATTATAAATATGCCTGAAATAAATGAAAAATTAAAAGGTCTCACAAAGAAATAGAAGTTATAGGTCTCCAGTTCAATTCCCAGTTGGGGCACATGCCACTGGGTCCCCGTGGGGGCGCACAAGAGGCAACCACACACTGACGTTTCTCTCCCTTCCCCTCTCTCTGAACATAAGTAAATAAAATCGTTTAAAAGAAAAAAACAAGGAAAAAAAAAAGAAGTGGAAGTTATAAAGAAGAAACAAATGGAAATTTTAGAACTAAGAAACACAATATCTGAATGGAGTGAGCACATGGAAGAATTGGTAAACTAGAAGATAAAACAACAGAAATTACCCAACCTGAACAGCAGAAAAAAATAGACTTAAAAAGAAAATGAACAGAGCTTTTGAGCCTGTAATACTATAATAGTCCAAAAAGAGCAGCGTTAAAAAAGTAATTGCTAAAAATTTTCCAAATCTGGCAAAGAATATAATTATACAGACTCAAGAACTTAAGTGAACCCCAAACAGAACAAACCTAAAGAAATCCACTCCAAAACATCATAATCAAACTTTTGAACATTAAAAGAAAAAAAAAAATGTTGAAAGCAAAGTGAAAATAAACATTACCTAGCGAGAAAAACAAATTCAAATGACAGTGGGTTTTTCATCATAAATCATAGGAGCCAAAGGAAGTGGCAGAACATTTTTCAAGTGTTGGAAGAACAGAACCATCAACCCATACACTATGCCCAGTGAAAATGCTCTTCAGAAATGAAGAGGAAATCAAAGCATTTTCAGATAAAGAAAAACTAAAAGGATTTGTTAGCAGCACACCTACCCTAAAAGAATGGATAAAGGATCTCTAAACAGCAAAAAAATAAAAGAAGAAATCTTGGACCAACAGGGTCAATCCACCAACAAAACACAGCAATCCTAATGTGTATAAAAACAACAAAGCTGTTAAATATGTGAAGAAAATAAACTGATAGAACAGAAAGAGATAAATAGATAAATCCATAACTATGGTTAGAGATTTTAACATCCCTTTTTCAGCAATTGGTAGAATAACTAGAGAGTAAAGCAACAGGGATATAGAACTAAATCATCAATCAACAGGATGACTGATCTACATTTATAGAACATTCCATTAACAACAGCAGAATGCACATTCTTTTTAAGTGCCCACAAAATATTCACCAATAAGACCATATCCTGAACCATAGAAAAACACATAACAAATTTAAAGAAGTGAAATCATATAGAGTGTATCCTTTGACCTCAATGGAATCGAAACAGAAATCAAAAACAGCAAGATATTAGGAAAATCTCTAAACACTTGGAAACTAGGCAGGAAAATGTTATATAATCCTGAATGAAAATAAAAATACACCATGAAATTTGGGGGGACACAAAGGAGTAAAAGAGAAGCATATAACATTAATGCACATTAAATAAGAAAAAGGTCTCAAATCAATAACCTAAGCTCCCACCTCAAGAACCTAGGAATAAAAAGAACAGCAACACAAACCCAAAGCAAGCAAAAGAAAAAAATAAAAAAGAAATGAAT
Source organism: Micronycteris hirsuta (assembly GCA_004026765.1). Classification (NCBI taxonomy): domain Eukaryota; kingdom Metazoa; phylum Chordata; class Mammalia; order Chiroptera; family Phyllostomidae; genus Micronycteris; species Micronycteris hirsuta. The sequence goes on along the minus strand of PVJI01011617.1, from coordinate 5,987 downwards.
AAAATTAAACAGAAAGACAACAGAGAGAAAAAATAATGAAAAAAGAGCTGGCTCTCTAGAGAGATTATTAAAAATTAACAATCTTGCACAAGCCTGGCAAAGAACAAAGGAGAGAAAACACAAATGACCGATATCAGAAATAAAACAGAGGATGTCACCACAGACTCTGCACATACCATGAGGATAACAGGAAATGCTATGAATGAATTTATGTAATTTCACAACTTAGATAAAAAGGGCCAATTTCTTGAAAACACAAACTACCACCAATTACCCAATAAGAGATAGAAAATTTAAATGACCCAATAACTATTAAGAATATTGAATTCATAATTTTAAAACTCCCAGAAAAAAAAATTCTCCAGGCCCAGAAGGCTTCAATGGAGAATTCTACAAAACATTTAAAGAATTAACATCAGTTCTAAACAATCGATTCCAGAAAACAGAAGAAGAGCAAACATTTCCTATTTTATTTTATGAAGCTAGTATTTCCATAATAAACCAGACATTATAAAAAAAAAATAAAATAACTACATCCCTGACTGGGATGGCTCAGCTGGTTGGGTATCACCACGCAAAGCAAAAGGTCACCAGTTCTATGCCTGGTCAGGGCACATGCCTGGGTTGAGGGCCTGGTCCCTAGTTGAGGCACATATGAGAGGCAACCAACGGATGTTTCTCACTCACGTCAATGTTTCTCTCCCTTTCTTTCTCCCTCCCATCTCCTCTAAAATCAATAAATTAAAAAATCTCTAATTAAAAAAGCTATAAACATCCCTTATGAATATAGACATAAGCATCCTTAAATTATTAGCACATACAATTCAGCAGTACATACAAAGAAGTATATACCATGACCAAATCGGTTTCTTCCAGAAAAGCAAGGCTAGTTCAGTACACATATTTGAAAAGAAATCCATGTAATCTACCATTTTAATAGGCTAAAAAAGAAAAATCGCATTATCATATCAATCAATGCAGAAAAAGCATCTGATAAATTTCAACATTCATTCATGATAAGAACCCTTAGAAAAACAGGAATAGAGAACTTCCTCAACTTGATAAAGGACATCTACAAAAAAAAAAACCCCTATGGTTCGGGGGCTCAATTGGTTGGACTGTCATCCTACACACCAAAAGGTTGTGGGTTTGAATCCCAGTCAGGGCACGTACCTAGGCTACAGGTTCAGTCCCAAGTTGGGACATAAACAGAAGGTAACTGACTGATGTTTCTCTCTCACATCAGTGTTTGTCTCTCTCTCTCAAATCAATACGAACATATCCTCAGGTGAGGATTAAAAAAAAAACTACAGCTAACATTTTACATAATGGTGAAAGATGAATGCCTTCTTTCTAGGATCAGGACAAGGCAAGTATAGCCACTCTTATTACTTCTATTCAACACAGTGCTGGAAGGTCTAGCCAGTGCAATAAGGCAAGAAAAGGAAATAAAAGGCACACAAAATCAGAAAGAAAACTGTACCTATTTGCAGATGATATGATTATCTACACAGAAAATCCCAAGGAACCTACCAAAAAAAGATCTTCTGGAATAGGTGAGTTCACAGAACATACAAATACACACAAAAACCAGTTATTTCTACATCCTAGCAATGAACACATGGACGCAATTAAAAATACAATACCATTTGCAATCACTTAAGTATTTATTTAGGTGTAAATCTAACAAAATATGCACAGGACTTACATGCTGAAAACTACAAACAGAAGAAAAAATCAAAGGTCAAAATAAATAAAGAAATATCCTATGCACATAAATTGGAAGGCTCAATATAGTAAAAAAAATCAATTCCCCCAAATCGATATACAAATTTACCACAATCCCTATCGAAATCACAGCAAGATCTTTTGTAGGCAGAGACAACATTATTCTAAAATTTATATGGAAATGTGAAGAAACTAGAATAGCTAAAATAACTGTGAAAAAGAAAAATAAAGTAGGAGAAATCAGTTTACACAATTTCAAGACATTATATAACTGCAGTAATCAGGACTGTGTGGAATCAGTGCAGGAATAGATGCATAGACCAATAAAAAAGAGAGAACCCAGAAAAAGACCACATAAATATGCTCAACAGATAACTTTGCAACAAATGGGTGCTGAGTAATTTGACATCCAGCATAATAAAAAAGAACCTCAACCTAAATCTTACAACTTATACAAAAATTAACTCAAAATACATTATGTTAATTGTAAGCCACAAAACCATTAAACTCTTAACAAACAAAAAAAAAAACAAGAGAGAGAGAGAAAAGGAGAAAATCTTCATGATCTTCATGATCAAGGCAAGGCAAAGAGTTATTCATTTGACACCAAAAGTATAATCCATAAAGGAAAAGCTGATAAGCAGAATTTCATGAAAACTAAAAACTTATGCTCTGTGAAAGACTGTTAAGAGATTGAAAAGATAAGCTAAAAACAGGGAGAAAATATTTGCAAATCACATATCCAACAAAGAACTACTAGTATCCAGAATATATAAAGAAATCTTAAAATTCAACATAAAAAAAACAAATCATCTGCAAAAGACACAGAGAGACACTGCATGGAATACATATACAGATAGTAAAAAAAAACACATGAAACATCATTAGCCATAAGGAAATGGAAAGTAAACCACAACATAGTACCTCACATCTATCAAAATGCTTACAATAAAAAATAGGGATAACACCAAATGCTGGTGAGGATGTGGAGAAGCTGAATCTCTCATTCACTGCTGGAAAGAATGTAAAATGATACAGCCACAATGACAGTTTCTTACAAAACCAAACATTGGAAAGCCATATGGCCCAGAACTGCACTCTTGGTCACTTATCCTAGAAAATGAAAATGTGTATTCATGAAAATGTATATCCAAGAAGGTGGAGGGATAAGTGGAAGCTACTTTAACCTCCTCCCATAACCAATCTGGAATTACAATTAAATTGTAGAGAAAGCATCTTGAATAACCAACTGAACACTAGCTGGAGAGAAGCCTTCTAACCAAGGCCAGACAAAAGAAACCATTCTCCACAAGACTAGTAGGGAGTGTGGAGGAGGCGCATGAGGGTTGGCTGGGCTCCCACAGTCAACAGCTAAGTTCTGGAGGGATATTTCAGCAGCAGGGGTGTTCCCCCTGAGTAATGCGGAGTCTAGACCCCAATTTAGAATCCCCAGCCTACAACACCAGAGCCAGAAAGGAACCCAGATAACACCTAGCTATGAAAAGGAGCAGGGTTTCTGTCTCCTAGGGAGAGTCTGTTAGAGACGCTGAGAGCCTCTTAAAGAGTCAACATACAAAATTTAATTTGCAGCCACTTACCCTGGGCCCCAGCAGAAGGAGGGCAGAGTGGACTAGAGATGCTTGAGGAGAGTCTGGGGTTGATGGCTCTGGAGAGAGAACTGATGGAACAGCCAAAAGGGTCTCTACGTTGAGTCATTACCCATACTATAGAATCCATCTTTCTCAAGCAGAGGTCTCCTCTCCAAGTGGCATCAGCCCGAGAAGCAATAGCCCCACCCAAAAGAATTACTCTACCCTACCCTGTGGTGCTTAAGCTGGGCTGCTGATTACAGCTTAAGGCTATATCATTGATTAGTTTAACAAACTAAGGCAGAAAATACATAGGCAGCCAAAATGGGAAGACAAAGAAACAGATACCACACGAAAGAACAAGAACAAGAGAATTCTCCAGAAAAAGAACTAGATGAAACGGAGGCAAGCAATTTATCAGATAGAGCATTTATAGTAATAATTATAAGGATACTGACATCATCAAAAAAGACATAGAAACCATAAAAGAGGACCAGTCAGAAATAAAGAAAGCAATATCTAAAATAAATAAAACACTGGAAGGAATAAAGAATAGATTAGATGAAGCAGAGGGCTGAACCAGTGATTTAGAAGACAAGACAGAAAAAAAAAAAACCAGAGCAGCAAAAATAAAAAAGAATTTTTAAAAATGAGAAAGGATTAAGAACTATTTTGGAAAACATGAAGCATAACAACATCCACATCATGGGAATACCAGGAGATGAGACCAAACAAGGGATCAGAACCTATTTCAGCTGTGGCTGGTATGGCTCAGTGGACTGAGTGCCGGCCTGTGAATCAAAGGGTCATCGGTTCAATTCCCAGTCAGGGCACATGCCTGGGTTGCGAGCCAGGTCACCAGTAGAGGTGCATGAGAGGCAACCACGAGTTGATGCTTCTCTCCCTTTCCTCCTCCCTTCCTTCCCCTCTCCCTAAAAATAAACAAATTAAAAACCTTAAAAAAAAAAAAAAAAGGAACCTACTTGAAGAAACAATGACCAAAAACTTTCCTGATCTGGTGAAAGAAAAAGGCACACAAGTCCAGGAAGCTCAGAGTGTCCCATACAAGTTGGACCCGAAGAGGCTTACACAGAGACACACCATAATTAAAATGACAAGGCTTAAAGATAAGAAAATCCTAAAATCCACAAGAGAAAAGCAAGTTACCTACAAGGCAGCACCAACTGGACTATCATCTAAGTTCACAACTGGCCAGAAGGGAGAGGCATGAAATATTCAAGGTGCTAAAAAGCAAGGACTTATAACGAAAGCTACCTTGCCCAGCAAGGCTATCGATGAAAACTGAAGGAGAAATGAAGAAATAAAGGGCTTCCCAAACAAGAAAAAGCTAATGGAGTTTTTTAACACCAAATCAGTACTGCAACAAATGTTAAAGGGCTTGCTTGAAAAAGAAGAAAAAAGGAGAAGGCAGAGGAGGAGGAGGAAAAGACAGAGAAAAAAACAGAGGAAAATAGTCTAATGATAAAATGGCACTAAATACGTATCTATCAATAATCACTTTAAATATAAATGGCTTAAATGTTACAACCAAAATACATAGGGTAGCTGAATGGATTAGAAAACAAGACCCATATATATGTTGCCTCCAAGAGAACCATCACAGATCAAAAGATACACACGGACTAAAAGTAAAGGGATAGAAAAAGATATTTCATGTGAATGGAATGGAATGAAACCCGGGGGTAGCAGTACTTATATCCAACAAACTAAACTTAAAAACCAAGGCTATAGTAAGAGATAAAGGAGGACACTACATAGTAATAAAGGGAACAACTGAAAAAGAGGATATAACCCTAGTAAACATTTATGCACCCAAAATAGGAGCACCTACATATGTGACACAAATCACGATGGACATAAAGGGAGGGATCAATTGAAATATAGTCATAGTTGGGGATTTTAACACCCCATTGACTTCAATGGATAGATCTTCCTGACAGAAATCAACAAGGAGACAGCAGCCTTAAAAAAACACTAGATCAAATGGATTTAATTCAAATCATCAGGGCACTTCATCCCAAAGCAGCAGAATATACATACTTTTCATGGAATGTCTATAGATAGACTACATGTTAGGTCACAAAACAAGTCTCAATAGATTTAAGAAGACTGAAATCATATCAAGCATCTTCTCTGACAAAAAAAACTATGAAACTAGAAATTAATCCCAAGAAGAACACTGAAAAACACACAAAGACATGCAAGCTAAATAACATGTTATTGAACAATGAATGGGTCAACGACATATGAGAAGAAATCAAAAGCTACCTTGAAACAAATGAAAATCAGGACATAACAATCCAAACTCTGTGGAACTCTGGGAAAGCAATCCTAAGAGAGAAATTCAGCATTACAGGCCTATCTCAAAAAGAAAATAAAAAAGAGAAAGCTCAAATAAGCAATCTAACCTCACACTTACAGGAACTTGAAAAAGAATAACAAACAAAGCCCAAAGTGAGTAGAAGGAAGTAAATAATAATGATGAGAGCAGAAATAAATGAAATACTCTGAAAAATGAGACAGAAGATCAAGGAATCCAAGAGCTGGTTCTTTGAAAAGATTAACAAGATTGACAAACCTTTAACCAGACTCATCAAGAAAAAGAAAGGACCCAAATAAATAAAATCAGAATTGAAAGAGGAGAAGTAA
>PVJI01011616.1:32245-55334 GCA_004026765.1 Micronycteris hirsuta | reverse complement strand
TTGGGGGGTGGGGGAGGGGAGGGGAGAGGATGCAGACAACTGTAATTGAACTACAATAAAGTAATTATTTAAAAAATTATGGTACATTTACACAATGGAATTCTACTCAGCAGAAAGAAAGAAGGAACTCCTACCCTTTGCAACAGCATGGATGGAACTGGAGAGTATTATGCTAAGTGAAATAAGCCAGGCAGTGAAAGACAAATACCATATGATCTTACTTTTAACAGGAACCTAATGAACAAAACAAACAAGCAAGCAAAATATAACCAAAGACACTGAAATTGAGAACAGGCTGACAGTGACCAGAGGAGAGAGGGGAGGAGATAATGGGTAAAAAGGGTTAAGGGTTTACAGGAATAATTATAAAGGACACATGGACAATAAAAGGGGGGAGGTGGAGATAGGGGGAAGGAGGTGGGGAGGACTGGGATGGTGGGGAGGGGAAGGGGTGGGAGTAAATGGCAGAAAACTGTACTTAAACAACAAGAAAAATAATAATAATCAAATAAAATAAATTTTACATTTCAGTAAGATAAAATTTGAATGTCAATATTAGACAAGTTTTCATGTGTAATCAAAGTTATAAATTAATAACCCAGTAAACCAAGAAATGGATATGCATTTAGTAGCATGGTGAAAGGATTTGATGAAAACCAGAGCTATTTTTGTTATCAGAAGAGTGAGTAGTCTAAATATTTTTCCTAAGTACAAAATAAAAAATAATGAAAATAAAAATGTTTCTCTTTTTTCTGCTGGTGGATCATTTTGATCATTTTTGTTGATTTTCTACTGCAGTGTAATTACAGGACACCTATTCCCTATTTGGTTCCAATGGGCTAACCTATAACAACTACTCCCATGAAATAAGGTATTTTCTGGGAGTGAATTTCCTAGAAGGTATCTTGGGCTTGTGGCAGGGAAATCTGAATCTAGCTCTGTCAATTAGGAACTGAAAGACCTTGGACAAGTTGCTCAACCTCTCTGATCCTTAATTTCCGAACCTAAAAGAGTAGGTGTGGGGGGACTAATTTTTTTTTTTATTGTAGATGGGAAAAATAAGGCAATCTAATTCACAGGATTACTATAAACTTAGAACAAGAGAATGTATGCAAATTACTACAGTACCTGAAGTAATTATACACAAGCTTCAAAACAAAACCCTGAAATTGACATTTAGAAGTGCTAAAATGGTCCTATAAACCATTTTGGAAGAAAATCCTTTGAAAAAATTTCCCACCCCCTACCTTGTAATAGCTACGTACTGAATCCAGTTTAGCTCTTTCCTCATGATTTTTGGTCCTTGTTTTGAATATAGGTGATTGCACTGTCCTGGGACACAGACATGACCTTAAGGCGATGATGATCTTGGATTTTCTAACATCCATCCTCCCTGCTCTTTTCCCTACAAGCCCTCCCACAGCCTTCTGTTCATAGTTCTATGAAAAATATCTGTCTACCCAACTTCTTGGTCTAAGACCCCCTTTCTCAGGGCAGGGTCAGGTCTTCTCAGTAAATGTTTGCTGTTGAATGAAGATCTCCCCAGGCCTCACTTAAAGGATTGGGTGTCAGAAACTTAGAAGCCTGGCTTGTGTTCATTTATTCAGACACTTTAAAAATGACTTCATGTCTTCAGCCAAGTGCTAAAAGCACTGCTCCATTTATCTTTTAGAGATAGCCCAGGACAGAAATTACATTCCTCCTTAGAAAGTTGTAATGGTTTTCAATGATTACAGGGCCAAGAATGTACCCTTCTGCCATTCCGTTTTCTTTGGCTATTTGTTGTGCTTTCATTTGCAACAAGGACACTGGAGCCGGACAGCCTTAGTTTCAAAAACTGATGTACAATTTAGTAGTTGTTTGACTCTGAATGAATCACTTAAATTCTCTGCTGCTCGATTTCCAAATCTATAAAATAGACTAAGAACACTCAGTCTGCAGAATTGCTGTATGGAGATGGCAGTAAAGGTATTTCTAGAAATCTTTTCAGGGAGGAGTTTTGGTAGCCCCTACTTTGATAATCCCACTAGGGTTGGAGGCAGGGGTAGGATTCTATAGAGCCTTCCTGAGTAATATTAGATGGGTGTGAACTAGACTTCCAGAGACCATGGCCTATCAACAGTCAGGCATTTATCTTGCAGAGCACAGAAGTGATTTCAGAAGTAACAGGATTCCAAGCTGCTCTCTATGGACACCACTGGTGGTTCCTTTCTCAATAACCACTCTCTTCTCTCTTTGTCCTCTCTGCTGAACACACTTTCCAACTCTAGAGGCTAAAAACATCAATATTAGTTTTTATTACTATGAAGTGAGCATGTAATTCAACCCTAGTGGATAAGTTTACAGGTATATCTTCTGAGATGTTTCTGGAAAATGTTTTCCTTTCTAATGGGGCAAGGGTGGGAGTGAGGATAAATGCTCCTCTTTCTATCTTTAGTTATAGTTATCTGCACATATAATTCCTGGAGTTATAACAGCCATCTTGTGATCATTAGGGACAACTTTGAGGATGAAAACCTACAGGCTGCAGATGGCAAAGAGGAAAGTTAGAAAACACATGGGTTGGACGCCAGATGACATTGCTGTGCCTCTGAATTAACCAAGCCTTGAAATGACAACTCCAGAAAAAATAAACCTTATTGCCTAATTGCTTAAGCTATATTTAGTTACATATTCTTTTGCCTGTTACTTTATTATACATTCATCATACAATTGAGGAGGCTAACACTTGGAGGTAGAAGAGGAGGAGTCTTGATGGTAGTGTGACAGAAGAGGACATAAGAGAAAAACTGCTTCTGCTCAGGATTTTAACTTCTATTAGATGTGAGTTATAAACCTCTGCTCTGCTTCTTAGAGGAGGCTTCAGTAAATTCCACATTGCTTTTGAATACTTTTGGTGCTGATGGTTTGTTCTGGGGTATTTGAGAAAGGGTCAAGATCTACATCAAGAATGGTGGCTGATGAACACAGAAACACACCTGGGAATAGCTGTTCTTCTACTGTATGTAAGGATTAGAGATCATATCTGTTAAGCACCTAGAATGATGCCTAGAATGTAGAACATATGCAACACATGATAGATGCCATTATTTTATATTATTAGTATTATTATCTTAGTTTTTGATTGGTAGCAAGAAAGGAGGTGGAAATTAGATGTTCATGGGTGGAGCATACTCCAGAGCAGAACCAGTAGTATTGGGGAGTGTGGGATAGTACTCTCTGGGGCTTTGAGAATAAGCTCTGTGTTAAAGGCTGTATGAAGACAGCAAGAAGCAAGCATCATTTGGCAGCAGCCCTGGCAAGTAGGCAGTTGGTGCCAGAGAAGTCCCTATAGATGGAACAAAAGGCTAGATCCAGGGGCTGGAGGAAGAAGGAAATGGGGAGTTGTTCAAAGAATATGGAGTCAGTTATGTAAGATGAGTAAGTTCTGGAGATCTGTTGCCCAATAATGGTTAATACTACCATACTCCACACCTACAAATTGTTAAAATAATACATTTTTATGTATTTCTTACTATAATTTTTAAAAATCTGGATGCCAGTTACTGGAACTAAGGCCTTCGATTAGAACAGGCTCAACAGAAGCCTGACTTAATTGTTTGGGGTGGGGCTTCCTGAATTTTCCCCGATTACTAAAGGACTGGTCCCAGATCTTAGGTTGAGACTTACCCTCAAACTTCCACATAGTAATCAAGTTACCTTAAGAGTAGTATACATATTGTGTGTGAGAGTGTGTATGTGTATATGTATACATTTACAGCTATAAAATCCCCTTCTCTTGGCATTTGTGTGTATATGTGTGTGTATCTTCTTATTTTACTTAACCTTTCATAAAGGGCCTTGAATGTCAACCTAATTTTCCCTGAAGTCTATGGGGAGCCCTCAAAGTCAGGGATTTTCTTTGGTCATTAGAGTGTGAAAGGACATAATGTAGACACCATATTTTAACTGAGTCGTGAAAGGTCATTGTGTATGTTTCCATATACTTTCTTGCTCTTTTCCATTCTGTGATAGGAATGGCCTACCTCAAATAAGTGCTACTTTTGCAGCCATGATATAGCAGAATGATATAGCAGAAGCAAGGCCTTTACCCATGTAGTAGCAGAAGGAGGAGCAATGGTTGTTACAACCCATTGGGATATAGGGAGTTATTTGTAAGGGTGGTAAAGCTGACAAATGAACCTTCACAATCAGCCATGGCCAACACACAAACTCAGAAGACATAATAAATCATTGTTGTTTTAAGCTACTATATTTTAGGGTCTTTATGAGGCAAGAATATATAACTGGAGCATTCTATAAAGAAAGTATGTCTACTTAAACCAAGGCAGGGTAGAGAAAGAGAAAGATGAATTTGAAAAATAGTAAAGAGGTACATTAGAACTTCTTCAATCACTAGTGATAGAACTTAAGCAAAAAGTGGAATTTTTTGGCTTACAGCACTTAAAAGGATTCAGGACCAAAATGATGTCACCAAGATTTGGTTTCTCTCCATATCTTGGCCCTACCTTCCCCTTTATTGGGTTGTAATCCCCAACTTCATGCAGTGGATTCCAGTAGTCTTGGGTACAGCATCTCCAAGTCCATCTCCTCCCAGGTTCAAGTATAATAGAAAGAGATCTACTTTTCTAGTAATGTCTACAAAGTACCTAAGATTCTCTCCAAATAGACCAGCTATGGCTTAGGTCACAGGCCTACCTCTGAGACACTCTCTACACCAGTGTGGAGATGTCCATAACTGGAGAAGAGGGTGTATCAATTATGGGTCTTTCTGTGGAAACTCAAATAGGTTTTTTTAAAGGTGGAATTTATTTATTCATGACAAAAAAAAAAGGGATAGAGAGATTCATGGACTATGCCAAATTCAGGTGTGGTTTTGTTGCAGAAAATTAACTCACACATGTACAAAGATGTGGTGGAATACGACACTTCATTACACGCACGGGCTCAGGGGGGTGCCGATCTGAGGTGGGGACTGGCTTATATCTTCTATAGGGATGCGGAAGCATATATCATTGGGGTGTCATGGCATAAGCGGGTTCACAGGTGCGGACAGGCAGAGCTTTTACAGGGGACAGATAACGTTTCTTTGCCTGCTCTCTCAAGATAAGGGTCTAGTGGGGTCTAAACTTGGCTATGTTCCCTGCCTGTGTAGCAAAGCAATATTACAGAGGCTGATCAAAGCAGTTAAGGCTGATCAAAGCAGTTATTTCAGGTGCACTAAGCAAATCGTTACAAAGTGTATTAGTTACAGATTATGAACTTTACAAACAGAATAAGTTTTACTAATATGTGGCCAGGGAGTTACAGCGTGTTTCCTGAGTTTGTTCTTACTTTAACAATTCCCCCCTTTTTGATGCTAGACCGCACTTGTGCAATGTCTAGTATCACTATTACTATCTGTTTCTACTTGCTGTATGTAATCTTTGGTAATGGTAAGTGTGCAAAGAGAGGATTTTGGTGGTGGCCCTTCGGGTTACCGTGGCCTCTAGCTGCTGTACTAAGGTGCAGAGTAAGCAAGGTCCTATGCTGAGGGCTAGGAAGAGGAAAAAGAGGGGTCCAAGGATAGGAGCTAGCATGGAGAACAAGGTTGACTTCCACCACGGCTCTCCTCCTGGGAGGGTGCTCATGTCGAGTAACCACTTGCAGATATCTTTGATTTTGCTGATATTTTCTAAGACTATTCCACTTTCATTAACATAGTAGCAACACTCTTCCTGGAGGAAAAGACAAGTTCCCCCCTTTTCCTCAGTTAAAAGGTCTAGGGCCTGGCCACTCAGGCGAGGGAGGTAATTTGTCTCTGGAGTGAGGCCATAGAAAGTACTGAGGCCTCTAGCACCTTGTTCAGCTCCTCCTTAACCTCCTGTGTAGTTTGCAAACTTACTGCTAGTCCTGATCCCCCTAATCCAGCCCCAACAGCAGAGGTAGCAAAGCTAAGTCCTACTAAGATGGGCAGGAAAATTGCCCTTTTCCTCGTGGTGATCAGCAATGCTCCTAATTCTCCCTCATTGTATAGTGCCAGTTGAGGGGCTAGAGCTACTGGATAGCAGGGGGCTTGGCTGGTTGAATCTATACTTTGGTACATTGTTCCATTGCACCAGAAGAAAGTCCCAGGTGGGCTATTATAATTCCCTTCAGTGGGTAACGTTTCATTACAAGTGGGATTGGGGCCATAACAGTACAGCGGGGTACCTATGCCCTGGAATAGCGGGACTCCCTGTAAGGTCAAGGATCCTGGAGGACCGGTGCTGACATTAAAGGCAGAAACCGGCACTGCTGCCAGTGGAGGTTGGTTCAAGTAGGCACATAGGAAACAACTTGAGAAATTCCCTGGGCTGGTCTGGTTCAGCAACTGGGCCCCCTGCTGGATAAGCTTGATCCAAGAAAATGGGCCTAATGGGCTAGTCTTCTCTAGCCGCAGATGGGTACCGGGTTTCTGATCAAATCTTTATCTACTAATGTTGCCTTGACAACAAATATTTTCCCATCTGGGTATTTTTGGTAGAAACTGTTATAAATTGCACCATATGAACCCCTATTCCACTTTGGACTTTCGGAGTCAGCAATATAAATTGAATCCTTTTTGTTTTCTGGGGTGCCAGTTTTAGTTATGATGTCATACATACAGGTCCAGTAAGCACATCCCCCGTAGGTCTTGGGCCACCAGTTGCAGAATTCTCTAATTTGGTTGTTTATTAAACAAATAATCCCTCCAGTGCCTCTTATGGATATAATATCTGAGGCATTGATCTTGAGCCTTAAACGGGCTGCACATCCTGACCTGGGGCAAGTGAAACTACCTATTGTGTGGGTTGCATCATTATTATCCCTCTTGAAGTTTTCCCTGACATAAAATTTCTCTATAAGAGGGGGGCGGCCTTCCCCTAGGGACTGCAGTAATGGCCCGAACAGAAAAACAGCTAAAATATACATTTTGACCTTGGTAGGTGAAATCTGAACCCGTCTTACAGGAAACAAATGATACTTTTGAAAGTAGCAATGATTCCTAGATAGGCTAGGAACAGAAGCAGTCTTTCTCAGGGGGTCCACTCTTCAGGGGCGACGGCGACCAGTTCTAGTCCAAATATCCTGGCAAACAGGCTGTTGATGACCAGGAACTCGGCTGGGCACTTGTCCATTCAGGAGGAAGGGCTGGTCTCCGTCAGGATGGGCTGGTCTCCATCAGGATGGGCTGGTCTCCATCAGGGTCTGCTGTGGACAAACTTAGACGACAGTTAGCTTTTGGGGCTTATTTCCCAGCTCCCTGCCTTTGCTCCCTCCTTGGCTGTTGGCTTCCGCCACAGGTGTAGAGCTAGAACTCGCAGGGCTTGGTTCTGTGTTGCATCTGGCTCAGCGGCCGCCTTTACACGAGAGTGATGGATCCAGGGGGCGATACCTGTGACTTTGAGGGCAGTTGGAGTGGTTAGTAAAACTACATGAGGTCCAGTCCAGACAGGCTGGAGTGGTTCCTTTCTCCAATCTTTTACCTATACGTATTGCCCTGGCCGGTGTGGGTGCGCTGGCCCCCCTCGAGGTTTAGGTTCGAACCCTAATTTGGCCTCCCCTATCTGATCTAATGCTTTTCCTAGCTGCTCTAGATACCTTCTCTGTTCTACTTCCCCCTTTATGGAAAGGCTATTTGATCCGGTGAGCCTTACTATAGGGTTGGGCCTCCTGTATACTAGCTCATAGGGGCTACACCCTGCCTGGTTTGGGGTATTCCTTACTCGAAGCAGGGCTATTGGCAGTAAGTCTGTCCAGGGTAACCCAGTCTCTTGACAGAACTTTGCCAGAGTCTCTTTCAAGGTCCTGTTCATCCTTTCTACTTTTCCTGAACTTTGGGGCCGATATGCAGTATGCAATTTTCACTTTATGTTCAGTAGTCTTGCTAGATCTTGCACTATCTGAGAGACAAAAGCCGGCCCATTGTCACTTCCTATGCTTAGGGGCAGTCCATGCCGGGGAACAATTTCTCTTAATAAAACTTTGGCTACTTCCCTAGCCTTTTCAGTCCTGGTGGGGAAAGCCTCGACCCAACCTGAAAAAGTTCATACGAGGACAAGTTAAGTATTTTATATCCCCGACTTGGTTTCACTTCGGTGAAATCTACTTGCAGATCCTCTAAGGGTTGGGTCCCCCGATGCTGTATTCCCGGCGGGACCCGATTGTTTCCTGCTGCATTGTTCTTGGCACAAGTTACACATCTGGCTGTTATGCTAGCACATAGGGCAGCAAGGTTGGGTATGTAGAGGTATCTGCAGAGCAGGTTTTCTAGGGCTGTTTTCCCTAGGTGTGTCAGATTGTGGCGGTTTCAGACTACCTGAGTTGCCTGACCCTGTGGCACACAGATCCGCCCGTCTGGGAGCCTCCACAGGCCCTCTAGTGTTCAGGTGGCCCTACTTTGCCTGGCCCATTCTTCCTCAGCTGGTTGGTAGTCTTGGGCACTCAGAGGGAGCTGACCAACAGGCTTATTATTGTTGTCCCTGGGCAGTCCTGCTTTCTAGCAGCAGCCTTCACAGCTTGGTCTGCGAGCCGGTTCCCTATAGCCTCATTCGCATCACCTTTGGTGTGTCCCCAACAGTGCATTACTGCTGCTACCTGAGCTGGACTCCATACGGCTTATAGGAGTCGGAGGATTTCAGTTTCGTTCTTTATCTCTTTCCCCTCAGCAGTTAATAATCCTCTTTCTTTATATATAGCCCCATGTATATGAAGGGTGGCAAAAGCATACTTGGAATCAGTTTATATGTTGACCCTCTTCCCTTTACTTAGTTCCAGGACTCGAATGAAGGCATAAATTTCCGTCCTTTGGGCCAACCACCCAGAGGGCAGGGGCTCGGCCTCAGGGATCTGGTCCTTCGTAGACACTGCATACCCAGCAATCTGTTCCCCTTTGTCAGTTATGGTGCTGCTTCCATTCGTATACACAGTGAGGTCTCCGCTAGTTAAAGGCTGATCCTTTAAATCGGGTCGACTGGCATACACCTGATCACAGTTGTGGTCAGATTCCCCGTCCTCTGCAGGTAAGAAGGTGGCTGGATTGATTTTCCGCACCACCTTTAGATGCACTCGGGGGTTTCCCTGCAGCACTCCCTGGTACTGGGTAAGTCATGGGTTGGACAGCCACCAATGCCCTTGTCCTTCGAGGAGGCTGTGCACAGCGTGTGGCACATATAAACTAATTTCCTGCCTCAGGGTGAGTTTGTCAGCTTCTTGGAGGAGGGAAACAGTGGCCGCTATGGCCTGCAGGCAGGGAGGCCACCCAGCTGCCACACTGTCCAGCTGCTTGGAGAGGTAGGCTACCGGGCGCTGCCACAGTCCGACTTCTTGGGTCAGGACCCCTAAGGCTACTTTCCCCTTTTCGTGGACATAAAGGGAGAAAGGCTTATTGGGGTTGGGCAAGCCAAGGGCTGGGGCGCTGAGCAGGAGCTCTTTTATCCTATTAAAAGCATCCTGTTGTTCTGTTCCCCAGTTGAATGGAGCAGTCTCTGCCCCTTTTAGGGCCTGGTATAGCGGTTTTGCTATCTCCGCGTACCCTGGGATCCATATTCTGCAAAACCCAGCCGCCCCTAGGAATTCCTGGAGCTTCCTCCTAGCCGTGGGACTGGGTTGCTGACAAATTACGGCCCTCCTCTCAGTTCCTAGGGCCCTTTTCCCTGGCTTATCCGGAAGCCTAAATACAAGTACTTCCTTTTGGCAGATCTGGGCCTTCTTCTTAGATACCCGGTAGCCTTTAGATGCCAGGAGCCGGAGCAAGGCCCATGTCCCCTCCCGGCATTCGTGGCTCCCTGGCCCTGCCAACAGTAAATCATTCACATACTGGAACAAGACAAGGCCATGATGCTGCTCTGAGAATGGTTTCAGGTCCCGGGCTAATGCTTCACTAAATATAGTGGGCGAGTTCTTGAACCCCTGAGGCAGCCTGGTCCAGGTCAGCTGAGACTTAGTGCCAGTGTGGGGGTCCTCCCACTCAAATGCAAATATAGGCTGGCTCACAGGGGTCAGAGGTATGCAAAAGAAGGCATCCTTTAGGTCAAGGCAGGTAAAATGCGAGGCCATCAGGGGCAGTTGGTTCAAGAGCATGTAGGGGTTGGGCACCGTGGGATGTAAAGTCAGAGTGACCTCATTGACAGCCCTGAGGTCCTGTACTGGATGGTACCCGGACCCATCCAGCTTCTTTACGGGGAGGAGTGGCGTGTTCCATTGTGACTGGCAGGGGACCAGTATTCCTTCGGCTAAGTATTTGTCTATAACTCCTGATATACCTAGCCGGGCCCCCTTGGATATGTGGTATTGTCTGAGGCACCAGGATTATGCCCCTGGTTTTAGGTCTATGACCACTAGGGTGCGTCCAATGGCCAGTCCTGGTGGGTTTCCCTCCACCCATACACCTGGAAATTCTTCCATAAGGGAGTCTTGGCTGTTTGTGCCCTCACTTTCCTCATGGACCTGATATTCTTCTTCCTAGGTCATGATAAGAGCTGCTATCCCTGTGTTGCCCAGTTCAAACGTGGCCTGTCCAGAGAGATAAAAGGCCACCTGGGCCGAAAGTTTACTTAATAAGTCTCTTCCCAGGAGGGGCACAGGATACTCTGGCAAGTAGAGGAATTCATTGTGGACTTGATGGCTTCCGAGTTCAATTGTTCGAGTCTGGCAGAATTTCTTTGGTTCACTGAGTTGTCCCATGGCTCCCACAATCGAGACCTCTCAGCCTGATGGTGGGGCTATGGGGGTGGTAACCACCGAATGTTCAGCTCCGGTGTCTACCGTGAAAGTCAGTGGTTGGCCCCCTACTTTGGCGTGGACCATGGGCTCACGGGGGCCAAGTTTCAATGAGCCTGGTCCAGCTCACTCTGCATCTAGTCCTGCCAAACCGAGGATCCC
Organism: Micronycteris hirsuta; assembly: GCA_004026765.1. NCBI lineage: Eukaryota > Metazoa > Chordata > Mammalia > Chiroptera > Phyllostomidae > Micronycteris > Micronycteris hirsuta. The sequence continues at coordinate 44,450 of PVJI01011616.1, read as the reverse complement.
TGGAGCTGACGGCAGCACAGAGCTCTCCTTTCACTTTCTGTTGGGCAGTCCCGCTTCCAGTGGCCTCTCTCCTTGCAATAGGCACACTTAAAATGGCCTTTCTGACTCTTCCCAGGGGGACCTTTAGCTGGAGCCTCCAGGGCAGCCGCTAGCAGGGCTGCCTTTCTCTTTTCCCTTGCCAGGACTGCGGTCTCAGCTGCCTCCTCTCTGTTGTTGTAGACCTTATTGGCCACCTCAATAAGCTGGCTGGTATTCAGGCCAGCAAACCCTTCTAACTTTTGCAGTTTCTTGAGGATGTCGGGGGCCAACTGGGCCACAAAGACCATATTGACCATTCGCTGGCTATCTGGACTCTCTGGGTCAATAGGAGTGTATATCCTGTAAGCCTCAGTCAGACGTTCTAAGAAGTCCCCTGGGCACTTGTCGGCTCGCTGCATTATGCTGGAGACCTTGGCTATGTTGGTGGGCTTCCGGGCACCCGCCCGGACCCCTTGAAGTATGGCTTCCCGATATCTGTCTAGTACAGCCCTCCCCTGCTCAGTGTTACGGTCCCAGTCTGGTTGGACTTCTGGGGCCGCCTCCTGGGCATACTGGAGGGTGTCAACGGCACCAGCTGGGGCATGGGTCTGAAGGTATTTGTGAGCCTCCTGCAGTATTTTCCGTCTCTCCTCCGTATTAAACAGGGTGACGAGCAACTGACGGCAATCAAACCAGGTGGGCCGGAGGGTTTGCATTATTGACTCCATCAGGTCAATTAGGGCCTGCGGCTTTTCCAAGTAAGAGGGTGTATGATGTTTCCTGTTGAGGAGGTCAGTGGTCGTAAAGGGCTGATAATAGAGGACCACTGGTCCCTGTTTGACAGTCCCATCGTCCCCTATCTGCGGGGGCCCGTGTACTTCTCTCAGGGGCATCTGCAGGGCTTGGTGGTGCCTCAGGCGGGAAGCTATGGGGCAAGGTCCTGAAGCCTCTTGGGGAGATTCTTCCCCCTCCCCTCGTGCTGCGGGAGGAGACACAGAAGGTGGTGGCGTGACTGGGCCAGGAGGTGGCGCTGTTGGCAGCCACTGTCCCCTGCACGGAGGCGGGACTGGTGGGTCGTCATCCTCTGAAGGTCCTTGATAGATGGGGTGTTTTGGGCCCCTGGCCACTAGGACTTGAGCCTGCGGTCTGTCTGACCGTCGGCAGCATGAGGGCCCTCTTCTCCCTGCCATCCCTAATCGCTTTGGCGCCGCCTTAGCGCACTGCTGCAGCCATTTTGGCATGCGCTGTGCTAATTCCTGCCATCTATCTATGTAAATATACTGGTCTGGGTGCCCTGGTTTCCCTGTCACGACCAGGTGAACTGCCCTAATTATACTCAGGTTCAGCGTTCCCTCAGGGGGCCAGCCTACCCCAAATGTGGGCCACTCTGAACTACAGAAAGTACGAAGTTGTTCGGGGGTCATAGAGGGATCCTGCCCTCGGAACCCACCGAAGTTCTGAAGCATGCAGTCTAGGATGGTGGAAGGTCCTCCTCCCCTGTTCCTCCCGCACGACGCAGACAAGCAAAGGTGGGGGTCTCACGCTCGCCCGCCTGGCCTGTTCCCTTGCAGGAGACTTAGGTCGATCTTGGCTAAGGTTGCCTGTACAGGATCTCGGGTTAACTGCCAACCGATATGCCCTACGATCTGACCCAGGAACCGCAGGTGAGGGCTCAATCAGACTCTGTAGGCTTTTGGCCCGTGGAGCCACACACACAGTCACACTTTCACTTTCACTCTGAGGTTATTACAGTCCCTCCTGAATTAGGGCTGAGCAGTTCTGAGTCAAATGTATTTGACTCGGAACTTCTGAGTAACCAGGTTAAGGCTGATCAGACCCCTGGTTCTGGTTCAGGTCTGGTCCCCGGGGCACTTACCGGTCGACGCCTCCTGGAGTTCGTAGTCCGCCACTCTCCCTTTTCGTCTGGGTCTTAGAATGGTCTGGGACCCGGCTCAGCCGCCTCCTTCGAGGAGCAGCCCGAAACAACCGGGGTGCGCACTCTCCACTCCAACGAGGGGGCTCAGCCTCCCTGGCTCCCAGCGTCTTCACCGGAGGCAACTGCCTGCTTCTCCTGAGGTCGTTTCCCAGTCAGGGAACCAAAATGTTGCGGAAAATTAACTCACACGTGTACAAATATGTGGCGGAATACGACACTTTATTACGTGCACGGGCTCAGAGGGGGCAGTCCCCAGATTCTGAGCCCCGATCTGAGGTGGGGACTGGTTTATATCTTCTATAGGGATGCGGAAGCATATATCATCGGGGTGTCAAGGCATAAGCAGATTCACAGGTTCAGACAGGCAGAGCTGTTACAGGGAACAGATAAGGTTTCTTTGCCTGCTCTCAAGATAAGGGTCTAGTGGGATCTAAACTTGGCTACGTTCCCTGCCTGTATAGCTAAGTGAGAGTACAGAAGATGATCATAGCAGTTATTTCGGGTGCACTAAGCAAATCGTTACAAAGTTTGTTAGTTACAGATTATGAACTTTACAAACAGAATAAGTTTTACTAATATGTGGCCAGGGGGTTACAGCGTATTTCTTGAGTTTGTTCTTACTTTAACAGTTTGAGTCTTTAAAATTACTGCCAACTAAGACAATCTTCCTACTGGGGATTTTGAAAACCAAGGAGAAGTGGGTTTGATGACAATAGCAGGCTCCAATCAAATATTTAGGGTTCTTCCTTTTCATTAGTTTCCAAACAACCGTAGTTATAAGATCTTAGTCTTTGTGTATGGTCATAGATTTGTGTGTAGTAAAGAACTGGTGTTTTTGTAAGTTCATCATTGTTTCAACTGCCAACAGAAGCAAGAATGTAACGTGAATCCAGATTGCCTGAGTTTAGATCAGGGGTGTCAAACTCATTTTCACCAGGGGCCACATCAGTCTTGTGGTTGCCTTTAAAGGGCCAAATGTAATTTCAACTCCTTACAGTTAAGGAGTAGTTACATTTATACAGTCCTAAATTACATTTGGCCCTTTGAAGGTAACCACGAGGTTCATGTGGCCCCTGGTAAAAATGAGTTTAACACCCCTGGTTTAGATCCTGGCTCTCACACTAATTAGCTTTTTGAAGAAGCTACACACTACCCTGGAGAGTGGTAGAAATTAAGCTCTGTGGGCACATGATCCACAGCTCTCTTGACTTTGAATGCTGTTACACTTTCATAAGCTCCATATTGATCTGAACGTGAGGAGAGTGGGTGGGACAGGAGAGATGCTTAGATAAGTTGAAGTACTTTCAAAAGTGCTGGAATGAGCCCGGCTGGTGTAGCTCAGTGGATTGAACGTGGGCTGGAAACCAGAGGGTCCCAGTTCGATTCCCAGTTGGAGCACATGCCTGGGTTGCGGGCCAGGTCCCCAATGAGGACCATGTGAGAAGCGACCATACATTGCTCTTTCTCCCTCCCTTCTCCTCTCTTTGAAAATAAATAAAATCTTTTTTTAAAAAAAGTGCTGGAATGAGTAACTTGCAGGAGTTTTATCTCCAAGCAAAAGGTTAGGGAGTTGGAGGGGATTGTGACTTTTGCCTTATTATTTTGCAAGTAAGATCTAATTAGCCAATAGACTTCTCTTGTACAAATGTAAACATTTGCTGAACATGTTGCTGAATTAAAGTCCAGGGATGGTTTGGGAATCAGAAATCTCCTGAGTCAATTTGTGGATTTAAACAGTTAACTGAGTCTAAGCTTTCTTCAGGGAAATTCCAGCTGTTATTTTTCTCCTAAAGATGTCATAAATGAAGAAATAAAAATGTGTAAATGTCTTATGATGTTTTTAATTTAACTTAATCTTTTTGGGTAGCCAGAAAAATTTATTGAGTACTCATGGTATAAAGAAAATATTGGTGTCTAATTTGAGTCGCTATAGGAGACAGTTCTGCATGGCATGGGCCCAGCTCTCACTTGGAAAGGCCAGTGGAATGCAAGGTCCAGTACACAGGACCCACGCCCACGGATAGGTTCTCCTGTGGGAAATCAGACCTGCGTTGTACCTAGGCTGCTTTGAGACTTGCTTTTTGCTAAAACTCCCTCACCCTGAATTGAAGCAGCAAATGTTTACTGCGTATCTTTAAAGTCACTTCCTAAAATCTATGCTAAACCTTCCAAGGACAAGTGTAACCAGTTCAACCACTTTTCCCTTTACATTTGCAAATATCCTTCCTTTTTGATGTAATTAGCAACATCCTCTCCTTTGTTTTCTGTAAAAAAGTAACCGCCTAAAGCGAACCTGTGCATAGTAAATGAGGACCATCATCAATGTAATGTGCCCAGAAGAACAATAAAAGCCTGTCAAGGCAAGGCTCAGCGTGCTCTTCTCTTGAGAGAGTGGCCCTGCCGTGCCATCCCTTTTCCTCCACAGGATTCGGTAGTCCATGTGAATTTGTCTCATCTCAGCCACAGCGCCGCGGACCATGGGGTCCGCATAAAGTCTCAAAATCTTGCATTCTTTTATTTCTAAGTATTCATGATAATGGTTTTATTAAGCAATTAATATTTTCTAGGCATGGTACTGACAACCTTACAGGTATAGGTATTTGTATCTTTAGTGTTCAAATAACTGAAGCTCTGAAAGTTTAAGAGATTTCTTGTGGTCACAAGTCTAGCAAAATATGGAACTAGAATATCTATTGCTAAACTTGTGTTCTTCCTAAGACAGTGCTGTCCCATAGAATTTTTGTGATAATGTTCTATATCTCCATGGTCAGATAAGGTAGCCACAATATAGTGGCAATTGAGCACTTGACATAAGATCAGTATGACTGAGGAAATGAATTTTTAATTTAACTTTAATTAAAATTAAAATTAATAGCCTCATGTGGCTAGTGGCTGCATAGCTGTAGGACATTATTACATTGTGCAATCTATAAACACTCAAGCCACTGTGATCTCATGTATAGAATATCTAGATACCAAAGAGAGCAAATGTGAAGAAGTAATTGAGGGGGGGAAGAAAACCATTTTATCCAAACCAAAGACATTTAAATTGCAGAATTTAAAGAAGGTAGACTTCGAAGTTAAAAGACTTGTAAAACTTAGATATGAAAATCTTCTTTTGGAAAACTTTGATTGTACATTTTACTTAGAGATTATTAATGTATTTGTAATGTTGATTATAAGTGACATAGTAATTTTTTAAAAAGGAAAAAAATGTGCCCAGAATTGTATCCTTACTGCAATATTCAGTTCTCTAGGCATTTTCAATTAGATAATTACAAATCCCCAAGTACTAGGGGAAAAGTAATATGTTTACATTCAAACTTAATTAACCAAGCTTTTTTGATTTCTATTCTCTGGTGTCTCCTGCTTCCAGTCATCTTGTTTTCCATGAATGCCTTTAGAGCTGAATATTTACAAACCAAATTCTGTAATGCTCAATATTAATATTAATAGACTATTAATGTCTACTACAAACAGTGATAAGCAAATGCTAAATAGATGCTTACTTAATAGAACTCTAGATGATAATCCCTTTTTGTCTGACCTGTGGATTTAGTGGTTTGTCTGGCTAAGTCAACTTCCTGCCCTGATGACTTGACTATAAAACATCTTTTAGTAGATAGTAGCTATTGACACTTGTTTAATTCTTCCTTTCTTGGTAACCAGTCTACCAAGACTTTGTTTTCAGTTGACTATAACTTCAATGTCCCGTGGAAACCCTTTTGTTTATATTAGATCAAGGGGGTATCTCCATGTGTTGTGGGCCAGAATAGGGTACCTTGCATTCAGACACAAGGGTCCTGCAGGATATGGGTAACCTGCAGACCCTGAAATGCCTGTAGGCATTGCTCTTTTCCCATATCTCTGTGCACCCACCCTCAGGAAAACAAATTACAAACAGAGGTCCTGGAATTAAATTGCCTGGATCTTATCTCCTCCTGATCATGCAAGAGTTAGTTAACATTTTTTACCTATTACTCTACATCTACAAAATAGAGATAAAAATAGTTTCTACCTGAGTTCCAGCCAAGATGGAGGCATAGGTAGAAACACTTTGCTTCCTTGCACAACCAAAAGAATGATAACAACCAATCCTAAAACAGTTAACAACCAGAAGTGCCAGAAAATCAAACTGCACGGAACTCCGACAACCAAGGAATTAAAGAAACATTCACCCAGACCAGTAGGAGGGAGGAAATAGGCAGCAGAGCAGAGAAGACACGCAGCAAGGCAGTGGACCACACTGACAAGGTGGGGCTGGCTGAATAGGCACATAAAGACTCAAAGCTAGCTGTGAACTACTGCAGGGGTTGCCATGGGTGGGAAAACTCCCAGTCTCACATGAGAGATTTCATTGGAAAGTGGAGCTAGAGCAGAGCAAACTAGTGACATTGTTCCCTCTCTGGCCCCTCCCCCACAGACAGCACCACAACGAAGCAAAGAGGGTTGCCTCAACCTGGTGAATACCTAAGGCCCCACTTCCTTATAACATAAAAGGTGCACCAAGACAAATAAATATGGTCTAAATGAAAGAACAAATCAAAACTCCAGAAAAACAACTAAGCAATGAATTCATAGCCAACCTATCAGAGGCACAGTTCAAAACACTGGTAGCCAGGATGCAAACAGAAATGGCTGAGTATGGTCACAAAGTAGAGGGAAAAGTGAAGGCTATGAAATATGAAATAAGGAAAATATACAGGGAACCAACAGTGAAGGGAAGGAAACCGGGATTCAAATAAACAATTTGGAACAAAGGAAGAAATAAACATCCAACCAGAGCACATGAAGAAACAAGAATTCAAAAAAATGAGGAGAGGCTTAGGAACCTCTGGGACAACTTTAAGCTTTCTAATAACAGAATCATAGGGGTGCCAAAAGGAGAAGAATAAAAACAAGAAATTGAAAACTTATTTGAAAAATAATGGAGGAAAACTTCCCTAATCTGGAGAAAGAAATAGACTTCCAGGAAGTCCAGGAAGTCCAGAGAATCCCAAAGAAATTGGACCCAAGGAGGAACTCACCAAGGCACATCATCATTAAGTTACCCAAGATTAAATACAAAGAGAGATTCTTAAAAGCCGCAAGAGGAAAGGAAAGAGTTACCTACAAAGGAGTGCCCATAACACTATCAGCTGATTTCTCCAAAGAAACCTTGCAGGCAAGAAGGGGCTGTAAAGCAGTGTTCCAAGTCATGAAAGGCAAGGACCTACATTCAAGATTACTCTACCCAGCAAAGCTATCATTTAGAATGTAAGGGCATATAAAGTGCTTCCCAGATAAGGTCAAGTGAAAGGAGTTCATCATTTCCAAGCCCTTATTATATGAAATGTTAAAGGGACTTATCTAAGAAGCAGACGAAGATCAAAAACAATGAACAGTAAAATGACAACAAACTGACAACTATCAACACCTGAACCTAAAAAGACAAAAACTAAAACTAAGCAAACAAGTCGAACAGGAAGAGAATCAGAGAAATGGAGATCATGTGGAGGGTTTTTAGTGGGGAGGGGGAGAGGAAAAATGAGGGTGAAGGTACAGGGAATAAGAAGCATAATGTGTAGGCATAAAATATATGGGGAGAGGTTAAGAATGGTATAGGAAACAGAGAAGTCAAAGAAGTTATATGTACAACCCATGGACATGAACTAAGGGGGAGGAATGCTAGAGGGTTGGGGGTTGCTAGATGGAGGAGGAATAAAAGGGAGAAAAAAATTGGGAAAATTCTAATAGCATAATCAATAAAATATACTTAAAAATAGTTTCTACATGATAATATTGTGAGAATTAAATGAAGTAATCAACATAAGAGTTCAGCATAGTTCCTGAAACCTATGCACACTTAACAGTTACCGATTATTATTTTATAACCATAATCCCTATCCTCATCATGACTTTTTATGCCATGAAGAAACACGCTCCTCAATTTTGTTATGCCAATCATTTTGTGGATTCCCCTTTAGTCAGTCAGTTTAATGTTTTTTCTCTGTTTGAGTTTATGTATTTATTCACCCATCCAATACATATTAAGGCCAGTTACCATCTTAGACACAGGGACACCATAGTGAGTAAGACACAAATGCTTCACTCTGGGTGCTCATATTTATTGAAGAAGATGACACAGAAACAGATGCCAAATCTGGTATTCATTCAAAGAAGGCACTTTCCAGTAAGTCTAGTTTTATTCAAATATATTCCAGCAGGGATCAGCTGAAATCAGATGCAAAGCAATTGCATTTTCCTTTCTGTATTGGAGGGAGCTGATGGATGTTAATAACAGATTAAATATACCAGATGTTCCATCCACTGGAGTTCACATGGTTTAATAAGGTCATTCAGACCTTATTAACATGATGAAATATTTCTTATATGACATGATGAATATTTCTTATCTGACATGAATAACTTTGAGAGAGTGTAACATTGATTTTGGGGTAATTTGGTACGTTTGAGACACAATGGGAGCATCATGAGTACAGTGGGACTCTATGGAAAATAAGAGCCAATGAGGGCCTTAATACCAGTGGAAAAAGTCAGAACTCTCTGCTTCTAGTCCCTCTGCCAGTTATGATTACTTACCATCTTCAGATTTCTCGTTTCTAAAATAGGGAGAGATAGAAGGAATACTCCTGAACTGGATCATCAGTCCAATCTGCTCATTCTGCAGATGAGGAACTTGTGACTTAGACAGGTGAAATAACCTTTTCAAGGACACACAGTTTGTTATTTAAAGACACAGCAAGTAACTAAACTTCCAAGACAGTGTTCATCTCTAGGATACCATTTGGTTCAGTATCTAGAATATTGTAAAGTTATAATTAAGGTCTAGGATCATGACCTTCAGACATAACAAAGTACTTAAGCATATTCTGAATTTATGAATTATGCTTTTTATAAAGCATGCTCATTACAATTTTATTATTTTATTTAATCTTTATTGTATTTTTCCCATTACCATTAAGTCCCCCTATACTCCCCTAGCAATCACCACACTGTTGTTCATATCCATGTCCTTTTTCCTTTTTGTTCAATCCACCCCCAACCCTTAGTATCTCCCCCACCCCACTAGCTGTCATCCTGCTATCTATGAGTCTGTCCTCCTTTTCTTGTTAGTTGAGTTTGTTCACTAGATTCCACATATGAGTGAAATCATATGGTATTTGTCTTTCTCCGATTGGCTTATTTCACTTAGTATAATGTTCTCCAGGTCCGTCTATACTGTCTCCAAGGGTAAAATTTTCTTTTTTTTACAGCTGAGTGGTATTCCATCTTGTACATGACCCATAGTTGTTCTATCCACTCATCTATTGATAGACACTTGGGCTGCTTCCATATCTTGGTGATTGTAGATGACACTACAATGAACATAGAGGTGCTTATGTTCTTTTGAATTAGTGTTTTGGGTTCTTTTGGATGTATTCCCGGAAGTGGGATCACTGGGTCAAAAGGCAGATCCATTTACAGTTTTTTGAGGTATCTTCATACTGCTTTCCACAGTGGCTGCACCAATTTGCATTCCCACAAACAGTGCAAAAAGGTTCCCCTTTCTCCACATCCTCAGGATAGCACTTGTAGTTTGTTGATTTATTGATGATAGACACTCTGACAAGTGTGAGATGGTATCTCACTGTGGATTTAATTTGCATTTCTCTGATGATTAGTAATGTTGAGCATCTTTTCATATGACTCTCTGCCATCTTTGGAGAAATATCTAGTCAGGTCCTTTGCCCACTTTGTAATTGGATATTTTGCTTTTTGGTGTTGAGTTTTGAAAGTTCTTTATGAATTTTGGATATTAACCCCTTATCAGCTGTATTGATGAATTTATTCTCCTGTTCTGTGTGTTGTCTTATTTTGATGATGATTTCCTTTGCTGTGCTAAAACTTTTTCCTTTGATGCAGTCCCATGTGTTTATTTTTTCTCTTGTTTCCCTTGCCTAGGGAGATACATCCAACACAAAATTGCTACAAGCAATGTCTGAGATTTTGCTGCCTATGTTTTCTTCTGTGATATTCTGGTTTTGGGTCTAACATTTAGGTCTTTGATCCATTTTGAATGTATTCTTGTGTGGTGTAGGAAGGTACTCTACTTTCATTTTTCTGCACATATGTCTAATTTTCCCAACACCATTTATTGAATAAACTGTCTTTAGCCATTGTATGTGCTTGCTTCTTCTGTCCTATATTAATTAACTATAAAGAGGTGAGTTTATTTCTGGCATCTCTATTGTGTTCCATTGATCTATGTGTCTGTTTTTATAACATTACCATGTTATTTTGATTACTATGCTTATAGTATATTTTTGTATTAGATACCATTATTCCTCCAACTTTGTTCTTCTTTGTCAGGAACACTGTTGGTATGTGGGGCCATTTGTGGTTTCATATACATTTTTGAAATATTTGTTCTAGTTCTGTGAAATACATCATTGGAATCTTGATAGCAATTGCATTGAATCTATAGATTGCTTTGGGTAACATGGACATTTTAATGGTGTTAATTCCTCCTATCCATAAACACAGTATATGTTTAACTTATTGTAACTTCTTTAATTTCTCTTTTTAGTGTCTTATAATTTTCTGAGTACAAGTATTTTACTCCTTGGTTATGTTTACTCCTAAGTATTTTATTGTTTTTGTAGCTATTGTGAAAGGGATTGTTTTCTTAATTTCCCTTTCTCTTAGTTCATTATTGGCATATAAAAATGCAACTGATTTCTGGATAATAATTTTTGTATCCTGCCACTTTGTTGAATTCATTTATCAGTTCTAGTAGTTTCTTGATGGAATCTTTGGGGTTCTCTATGTGTAGTAGTATCATGTCATCTGCAAATAAAGACAGTTTTACTTTTTCCTTTCCAATTTGGACACCTTTTATTTCTTCTTCTTGTCAGATTGCTGTGGCTAGTACATCCAATACTATGACAAATAAGAGAGGTGAAAGCGGAAATCCTTGTCTTATTTCTAGTCTTATGGGGAGTGCTTATAGTTTTTGCCCCTTTAGTATGATGCTGGCAGTAGATTTGTCATATGTGGCCTTTATTATATTGAGGAATGCTCCCTCTATTCCCCCTTTGCTGAGAGCTTTTATCAAAAATGGGTGCTGGGTTTTATCAAATGCTTTTTCTGTATCTATTGGTATGATCATGTGGTTTTTATCCTTCATTATGTTTATGTGGTGGGTCACATTTATTAATTGTGTATCCAGCTTGCATTTCCAGAACAAATCCCATGTGATCATGGCATATGATCTATCTGATGCATTTCTGTATTCTGTTTGCTAATATTTTGTTGATTTTAACATATCTATGTTCATCAGGGATATTGACCTATAATTTTCTTTCTTTGTAGTGTCTTTATCTGGTTTTATAATTAGGGTAATGTTGGCCTTGTAAAGTGAGTTTCAGAGCATTCCCTCTCCTTGAATTTTATGAAATAGTTTGAGAAGGAGAGGTATTAACTCTTCTCAGAATGTTTGGTAAAATTCACCTGTGAATCCGTCTGGTCCAGGGCTTTTGTTTATTGGGAGTTTTATTTTTTCAAGATTTTATTTTTTTCAATTTTAGAGAGGAAAGGAGGGAGAAAGAGCAAGAGAGACATCAATGTGTGATTGCCTCTCGAGCGCCTCCTACTGGGGACCTGTCCCCGACCCAGGCATGTGCTCTGACTGGGAATCAAACTGCCAACCATTTGGTTCACAGGCCAGCACTCAATCCAGTGAGCCACACCAGCCAGGGCTATTGGGAGTTTTTTGTTTGTCTGTCTGTTTGTTTTTTTATTATTACTGCTTCATTTTCACTAGGTGTAAGCTGTATATTCAGATTCTCTGATTCTTCCTAATTCAGTTCTGGAATTTGTATGTTTCTAGGAATTTATCCATTTCATCCAGGTTGTCCAGTTTGTTGGCATATAGTTATTCATATTTTCTCACAATCCTTTGTATTTCTTTGGTGTCAGTTGTTATCTCTCCTCTTTTATTTCTGACTTTATTTATTTGGGTCCTTCCTTTTTTTTTTTGATGAGTCTAGTTAAAGATTTGTCAATCTTGTTCATTTTTTAAAGAACAAGTTCTTGTATTCATCGTTGTTGTTTTTTTTCATTTTTTAAGACTCTATTTCATTTATTTATGCTCTAATATCTTATTTTCTTCCTTATACTTACTTTGGACATTTTTGTTTTTCTTTTTCAAGATCCTTTAAGTATAAAGTTAGATTCTGTATCTGAGCTTTTTTTTTTTTTTTTTTTTTA
>PVJI01011616.1:0-32145 GCA_004026765.1 Micronycteris hirsuta | reverse complement strand
CCATTCATTGTTTAATAACATACTATTTAGCTTCCATGTCTTTGTGTGTTTTTCAGTGTTCTTCTTGTGATTGATTTCTAGTTTCATAGCATTGTGGTCAGAGAAGATGCCTGATACAATTTCAATCATCTTAAATTTACTGTTTTAATTTTGTTTCCTCAATTTACTGACTTGTTTTGTTTCCTAACATGTGGTCCAGCCTAGAAAATGTTCCATGTTAAATCCATTTGATCTAGTGTGTTATTTAAGGCTGCTGTCTTCCTGTTGATTTTCTGCCTGGAAGATCTATACATTGAAGTCAATGGGGTGTTTATATCCTAACTATGACTGTATTTCTGTTGATCTCTCCCTTTATGTCCATCAAGACTTTCTTTAAATATTTAGGTACTCCTATAGTTGGTGCATAAATGTTTACTAGGATTATATTCTCTTGTTGAATTGTTCCTTTTACCATTATGTAAAGTCCTTCTTTGTCTCTTACCATGCCTTGGGTTTAAAGTCTATTTTGTCAGATATTAGTACTACTACTCCAGATTTTTTTTCTTTACTATTTGCATAAAATATCTTTTTCCATCCCTTCTACTCTGTGTGTATCTTTTGGTCTGAGATGGGTTTCTTGGAGGCAGAAAATATATGACTCTTGTTTTATTATCCATTCAGCTATTCTGTGTCTTTTGGTTGGAGCATTTAAGCCATTTTCATTTAAGGTGATTATTGATACATTCGTATGTAGTGCCATTTTATTGTTAGGCTGTTTTCTTCTTTCTTCTTCTCCTTCTCTTTCTCCTTCTCCTCCTCCTTCTTCTTCTCCTTCCAAGCCCTTTAACATTTGTTGCAGTGCTGGTTTGATGTCAACAAACTCCTTTAGCTTTTTATTATCTAAGAGGCTCCTTATTTCTCCTTCGATTTTAAATGGTAGCCTTGCTGGGTAAAGTAGCCTTGGTTGTAGGTCCTTGCTTTTCATCACCTTGAATATTTCACACCACTTCCTTCTGTCCTGAAATATTTCTGTTGAGTAATCACATGACAGTTTAATTGGTGCTCCCTTGTAGGCAACTGCCTGCTTTTAGGATTCACCCTTGTCTTTAAGCCTTGTCCTTTTAATTATGATGTGTCTCAGTTTAGGCCTCTTTGGGCCCAACTTGTTTGGGACTCTCTGATCTTCCTGGAGTTGTGTGTCTTTTTCCTTCACTAGATTAGGGAAGTTTTCAGTCATTATTTCTTCAAATAGGTTCTTGATCCCTTGCTTGTTCTCTTCTTCTGGTATTCCCATGATGTGGACGTTGTTATGCTTCGTGTTGTCCAAAACATTTCTTAAGCTTTCCTCCTTTTTTAAAAATTCTTTTTTCTTTTCTCTGTTCAGTCTGAGTGTTTTGTTTTGTTTTTCCTTGTCTTCCAAATCACTTATTTGATCTTTGGCTTCATCTAACCTATTGTTTCTTCCTTTCAGTGTGTTATTTATTTCAGATATCACGTTCTTTATTTCTGATTGGTCATTTTTTATGGCTTCCATGTCTGTTTACATGCTGTTGAGTATCCTTATATTCATTATTCTAAACTCTTTATCTGACCATTGCTAGCCTCCATTTTCAACTAGTTCTTCTCCTGAAGAATTCTGTTGTTCTTTCAATTGGTGTCTGTATCTTTGTCTTCTCATTTTGGCTGCTTCTTTGTATTTTCCACCTAGTTGTTAAACTGATCAGTAATATAGCCTCAAGCTGTTATCAGCAGCCCAGCTTAAGCACCTCAGGGTGGGACAGAGTAATTCCTGTGGGCAGGGCTATTGCTTCTCCTCAGGCTGATGCCACTTGGAGGGGAGTTCTCTGCCTGAGAAAGATGGTTCCTGCAGTAAAGGTAATGACTCAGCACAGGGATCCTGGCAGCTGTTCCTGCAATTCTCTCACCAGAGCCACCAATCCCAGACTCTCCTCAAGTGTCTTTAGTCCACTCTGTGCTCCCTGTGCCAGAGCCTAGGATAAGTGGCTGCAAACAAAATTGTGTGCATTGGCCCTTTAAGAGGTTCTCTACATCTCCAGCTGTCTCTCCCTGAGAGACAGAAACCCTGCTGCTTTTCACAGCTAGAAATCATCTAGTTCCTTTATGGCTCTGGTGGTGTAGTTTTAGACTCCACACTTCTTAGGAGAGACACCCTGACCACTGAAATATCTCTCTGGAACTTCAGCTGCTGCCTGTGGAAGCCCAGCCAGCCCTCTCATGCCTCTTTTGCACTCCCTACCAGTCTGTTGTGGTGAAGTGGTTTCTTCTGTCTGTCCTTGATTATATGGCTTCTCTCCAATAGTGTTCAGTTGGTTATTCAGGCTGATTTCTCTATAATTTAGTTGTAATTCCAAATTGATCCTCAGATGAGGTGAGTGTAGCTTCTACTTACTTCTCCACCATCTTAGATATTGCTACAATTTTGATATTAACTTTACTTACTTAACCCAGAAGAGGTTGCAACTGAACTGAGAGATACAAACAAACTCTTTCCTTAAATGTTGTTACATATACTGGGTGCATACACAGTGCGTTCCTGATTAATGTTAAGACATAACATTCAAACTAGTCATGACCTGGAACATATGCATCTGATATATGACTTGTATGTAACATTATTTAAGAAAAGAGTTTGTGGACTTCTGGCCATGATGGAGGCATAGGTAGATATACTTTGCCTCCTTGTACAACCAAAAGAAGGACAACAACAAATTAAAAAACAAAAAATAACCAGAACTTCCAGAAAAGCAAACTGTATGGAAGTTGAACAATCACAGAGTTAAAGAAAAAACATCTATTCGGACTGGTAGGAGGGACAGAGACAGACAGCGTGGGCAGAGAGGAAGCATGGCAAGGCATCAGCCCCACATTTGCATGTGGATAAACTGGGAGGAACAAATAGGAAGTGAGACAGACTGTGAAATCTAGGGTTCCAGCACTAGGTAAAGAAAGCCTCAAAAGCTCCGGCTGTAAAAACCTGGGGAGTTGTGGCAGTGGGAGAAACTCCTAGCCATACAGGAGAGTTTGTTGGAGAAACCCACAAGGTCCTAGAGTGTACACAAACCCACCCCCCAGGAATCAGCACCAGAATGACCTAATTCACTTGTGGGTAGTGGGGGAAGTGACTGAAAGACAGCCAAGAGCTGAGCAAGAGGCATTGTTCCCTCTCTGACCCTTCCCCAACATACAATGCCAGAATGCAGCGACAGTGGGTTGTCCCACCTTGGTGAATACATGAGGCTCTGCCCCTTATATTGTAACAGGCCTGCCAAAACAAAGAAATATGGCCCAAAGCTCCAAAAGTAGAACTAAACATTGAAGAGGTAGCCAGCCTATCAGATGCAGAATTCAAAACACTGGTAATCAGGATGCTCACAGAAATGGTTGAGCACGGTCACAAAATAGAGGAAGAAGTGAAGCCTATTCAAAGTGAAATAAAGAAAAATATACAGGGAATCAACAGTGAATGGAAGGAAACCAGGACACAAATCAGCAATTTGGGGCAGAAGGAAGAAATAAAATTTAGAGCAGAACAGAATGAAGAAACAAGAATTCAAAAAAATGAGGAGAGGCTTAGGAACCTCCAGGACAACTTTAAATATTTGAACACCTGAATCACGGGAGTGCCAAAGAAGAAGAGGAACAGGAAGAAAGTGAAAACTTATTTGAACAAGTAATGATGGAGAACTTCCCCAATCTGGCAAAGGAAATAGACTTCCAGGAAATCCCAGAACTCAAAGAGTCCCAAAGAAGTTGGACCCAAGGAAGCACCAAGGCATTTCATAATTATATTAACCAAGATTAAGTATAAGGAGAGAATCTTAGAAACAGCAAGAGAAAAGGAGACAGTTACCTACAAAGGAGTTCCCATAAGACTATCAGCTGGTTTCTTAAAAGAAACCTTACAGGCAAGAAGGGGCTGGAAAGAAGTATTCAAAATCATGAAAGGCCAGGACCTACATCCAAGGTTACTCAATCCAGCAAAGCTATCACTGAGAATGGATGGGTAGATAAAGTGCTTCTCAGATAAGGTAAAGTTAAAGGAGTTCATCAACAGCAAGCTCTTATATAAAATGTTAAAGGGTCTTATCTAAGAAAAAGAAAACAATCAAAAGTATGAACAATAAAATGACAACAAACTCACAACTATCAAGAACTGAATCTAAAAAAAAACCCAAAACCCAGACTATAGTGTGGAGAACTTCTGACCAAGATGGAGGCACAGGTAGACATGTTGTGCTTCTTGACAACCCAAACGGACAACAACAATTTAAAGACAAAAAACAACCAGAACTGAGAGAAAATCAAATTTTATGGAAGTCCAACAACCAAAGAATTAAAGACATGTTTATCCAGACCGGTAAGCAGGGTGGAGCTGGGCATACAGTGAGATGGAGGTTTGTGAAGTGGTGCATGCAACACTGCAGCAGGCTGGGGGGACCGTGGCTGGTGGACCTGAACCCAGTGGGACTGAGGCTGGTGGAGCAGATGGTCCCACATTCATGTGCAGATAAACCAGGAGAAAAATGCTGAGGGGCAGAGCAGACTACACAGCCCAGTGCTCCAGCACAGGGAAATAAAACCTCAAACCACCAATTGAAAACACCTGAGGGGGTTGAGGCGGCAGCGGGAGGAACTCCCAGCCTCACAGGGGAGTTTGTTGGAGAGACCCACAGGGTCCTAGAACAAGCCCGCCCGTGTGGGAATCAGCACCAGAAGGGCCCAATTTGCTTGTGGGTATCAGGGGAAGTGACTGAAAGTTAGCAGAGGACGGAGCAAGTGCTACTGTGCCCTCTCAGGCCCCTCCCCCCCACACAGCATCACAATGCAGTGACGTGGTTAAGCCGCCCTGGTGAACACCTAAGGTTCTGACTCCTTATATGAAACAGGCACGCCAAGAGAAAAAAAAAAAAGGCCCAAATGAAAGAACAGATCAAAACTGCAGAAAAACTACAACTAAGCCACGAAGAGATAGCCAAGCTATCAGATGCTCAGTTCAAAACACTGGTAATCAGGATACTCACAGAATTAGTTGAATTTGTTCCCAAATTAGATGAAAAAATGAAGGATATGCTAAATGAAATGAGGGGAAATGTGCAGGGAACGAATAGGGATGGGAAGGAAACTGGGACTCAAATCAACGGAGTGGACCAGAAGGAAGAAAAAAACATTGGTCCAGAAAATAATGAAGAAACAAGAATTCAAAAAAATGAGGAGAGGCTTAGGAACCTCCAGGACATCTTTAAACATTCCAACATCTGAATTACAGGGGTGCCAGAAGGAGAAGAGGAAGACCAAGGAATTAAAAACTTATTTGATCAAATAATGGAGAACTTCCCCAATCTGGCAAAGGAAATAGACTTCCAGGAAGTCCAGGAAGCTCAGAGAGTCCCAAAGAAGTTAGACTCAAAGAGGAACAGACCAAGACATATCATAATTACATTACCCAAGATAAAAATGAGGAGAGAATCTTAGAAGCAGCAAGGGAAAAGGGTACAGTTACCCACAAAGGAATTCCCATAATACTGACAGCTGATTTCTCAAAAGAGACCTTTCGGGCAAGAAGGAGCTGGAAAGAAATTTACCAAGTCATGAAAGGCAAGGACCTTCATCCAAGATTACTCTATCCAGCAAAACTTTCCTTTAGAATGGAAGGGCAGATAAAGTGCTTCTCAGATAAGGTCAAGTTCAAGGAGTTCATCATCACCCAGCCTTTATTATATGAAATGTTAAAGGGATTTATATAAGACATGGAGGGTTATCAACAGAGGAGGCAGAAGGGGAGAGAGGGGGGAAAGGTACAGAGAATAAGTAGCATGAATGGTAGGTAGAAAACAGACAGGGAGAGGTTAAGAATAGTATAGGAAATTTAGAAGCCAAAGAACTTACATGTATGACCAATGGGCAAGAACTAATAAAGGGGAAAGTGGGGGGTGGGTATGCAGGGTGGAGGAGAATAAAGTGGGCGGGCAAATGGGACAACTGTAGTAGCTTAATCAATAAAATATATTTTTTAAAAAATAACCAAACACAAACTAAGCAAACAACTGGAACAGGAGCAGAATCACAGAAATGGAGTTCACATGGAGGGTCATCTTCAGGGATGGTGGAGAAAGGGGGAAAAGGTATAGGGAATAAGAAGCATAAATGGTAGGTACAAAATAGACAGTGGGAATTAAAAATAGTATAGGAAATGGAGAAGTGAAAAAAAGTATGTAAATGACCCATGGACATGAGCTAGCAGGAGGATAATGCTTGTTGGAGTGGGGTACAGGTTGGAGGGGAATAAAGGGGAGAAAAAATGGGACAATTGTAATAGCATAATAAATAAAATATACTTAAAAAGAAAAAAAAAGGAGAGAGTGTGGGTGTACCTCTCAAATTTGAAGTGTAATGTGTCTGTCTTGGGCCAGTTGGCCTATTACTACAAAATGAAGTCACCTCTTTTGTATTATCCACATTATTATGTATGCATGCTCAATGGCCAGACACTAGCATCCTCCTCCCCACAAATGTCCCTAGTTATTTCTAAGAACTTATCAGGTTTTTCCTCTGTGACTTTTCATCTTCCTGTCACAATGTTGTGTCTAGTGCTACTAACTCTCATGGATGAGAGAGTTGTTTTTACTGGGAATATCTATTTCCATGGCTGATGTCCCCTGGGGAGGGGACATCGTTTGAAAGGAGATCTTGTTTTCATAGAACCAAAGAACTGTAATTGTTCTTTGAAGAGCTGGAGGTCTTTGTTATCACTCTCTCAGACATTGGCCACACCAGAAACCACTTTTTTTCTTTGCTCTCATCACTTCCATTGTTCCTGCTGTCATCACAGAACCTCCCAGGCCTTCAAACCAGAACCTCAATCCCCACCTGCCCCAGAGAGAGAAATGGATATTGTCCTCTCAACCATGCAGTGCTCTCAGGTGATTTAGAGATGATATATGTAAATGCATGGCACATAGTAGGTATTCAGTAAATGAAAACTCATTATTACTTCAGGTTTCTTTTATTTTATTTTTTTTTTAATTTCAGGTTTCTTTATCACCGAAGATTTTTAGAGCCCTGCTAGGTGGTTGGGTTGATGAAGTTAAATGTCATTTTCTTCAGTTTGCTGTGTTCACCTTTTCCTCAGGTGCTTTTAGATAGTAATGAAATAGACAAAATGTGATTATTTCTTATCTAACATGAATAACTTTGAGAGAATGTAACATCGATTTAGGGGTAATTTGGTATGCATTTGAGACACGGAGGGAACCTGGTACATTATGAGCACAGTAGGACACTTGTTAATTCATTTATTTGTTTAGAAAACATGCATAATATCCAATGATTCTAGGCTGGGGGGACACAAATGCGTACAAGCCATTTTAATGGTTTCAGGTGACTGAGAAAGATTAGACCATACAAACTGCAGCAATACAAACGAGGAGGTAAGTTCTTCTGAGGTTCAGAGAAAGAAGATCTAATGGAGCAATTTCAAAGCACTTCAACATATATTTTAGAACTTGATTTTCAGCCCCGGCCGGTGTGGCTCAGTTGGTTGGGCATGTCCTGCAAACCAAAAGGTTGCTGGTTTTATTCTGGGTCAGGGCACATGCCTGGGTTGTGGGTTTGGTCACCTGCGGTGCATACAGAAGGCAACTAATCAATGTTTCTCACCCTATCTTTCTCCCTCCTTTCCCTTCTCTCTAAAATAAAAAATAAATGTTTAGAACTTGGTTTTTACATACACACACACACAAAAACCCCAAATGATTTTAGAATTCTCCTTTGTAGATGAAAAGATGATTCAGGGAAGGTAAGTGACTTGCCCAGACTTCCTCTAATAAGAAATCATCCCTATGACCTGAGTGTTCAGAATCTGAAGGTCCCTCCAATATACCACAGCAAGGAAGCTTCATGGATGTATATTTAATGAAGGATCAATTTTACAGGTAGACCTAGGGCCAGAGCTTTCTAGGCAAATTGAATAGCAAGAATATGTAGGGTAGAAATGTTGAGGCATATTTGGGAAAGGTGATAGAGCACGTTAGCTAATGCATAAGCTATTGTAGGGGATTCAGAAATAGGAAAAGTATAGTGAACTGTGACTGGATCACACATGATCTTAACCACCAGTCTGAGGAGTTCAGAAATTATTTGACAGACAATGGTGAGGGAGAGGGTTGTACTGAGTATGCGGAGAAGGGGTAAAATCAGGAAGATCTGGAGCAGTGATTCAAATTGTTGTGGAGAAGATGGAGGAGGCAAGGGAATTAAGCTAAACTTGAGTGGCATGGAAGAAGGGCCAGATTCAATAACCATTGAATGGTGAATTAACATGGTGACTAGGTGAGGGAGTTGAGAGAGAGGCAAGGAGTAAAGATGGCTCTCAGCTTTGAGTAGAGTTCCTGGAAGAATGGTCAGGCGTTAACAGATTTGGCGAATTTGTTGGAGCTGACTTAGGAGACAAATCATGAGTTCTGTTTTTGCTATATTGGTTTTATGTTGCCTTCTGTATACTGCCTGACTGTTCCCTGGGGAGGTGAGTAGTGCATCAGAGGAAAAAGGAGAGTTTAACTGACCACTCAGAGGGCCCTTCCTTCCTGTTTCAGCTCTGCTCCCCACTCCCCTGCCCCTTAAGTAAGAACTCCTTGATAAAGTGCTTAATGAATACAATGCTTGGTACATGGTGGACATTCAAAATATGTTTGGAAAAGAAATCCATTTAGAAGATTTGTCAAGAGAAGTTTCAGGAAAAAGGCAAGGGCTTGCGGAAGGGAAAGAGGAGATGATTGTTGACAATGAGAAGTACCAAAGCTAAATCACTAGAGATAGTAATTTTCCAGACACTAAGTACTCCAAATCCTAATGGGGGCTACAAGTGGTAAAAAAGCTGTTGGAATTAAGAATACAGAGAGACTCTGAGGCCATGGTACCAGATGTGTGGATGCCACTGCTTTGCACACTCCAGGCCTGAGGAAAGGCCAAGGAGCATCTTTTATTATTATTATTATTATTATTATTATTATTATTATTATTAATCCTTACCTGAGGACATGCATATTCATTTTAGAGAGAGGGGAAAGGAGAAAGAGAAGGAGAGAAACATCAATGTGAGAGAGAGAAACATTGATTGTTTGCCACTCCTCAGTGCCCCGACCAGGGACCAAACCTGCAACCTAGGCATGTGCCCTAACCAGGAATCAAACCTGTGACCTTTCGGTTTACAGGACAATGCTCCAATGGAGTCACACCAGCCAGGGTCCAAAGAGCATCTTTTGAGGAAAATAGGGGAATGTAAATAGAGCTTTGGTGGTGACAGGCAGGACTTGAACCTTGTGGGTAAGGGTATAGACACATGTTCTTAAGGTCTACTCTAGTGTGGGATGGAGCCAGGAGATGGAAGAAAATGGGGACAAAAGTAGGATGGGGGCTGAGGGCTATCTTCCACACCTCTTCACACCACCACATTCTGAAGCAGAAGTCCAAGAAGTCAGGAAGTTTAAATTCAAACCCAGACTTCCAAGTGGTAAAGAAAGAGAATTTGTCAATGTCAATGATTAGACCAAATTTTATTTGTTTGTAAACTTGATTTATAACTTCTCAATATTTAGGTATGTGATATGTAGACCTCCATTTGCAATCTTGCCCTCATATATTAGGAATCTTGGTAATCAGCAGGTTATAAATATCTTCCTGCTATGAGTCTTGAGCTTCCTAACTGTTTCTTGACACCCACCACACATTTTGGGTGATAACTTGTTTTATTATCTGTCTACTCACATATACAAAGCTATGTGGAGGCAGGAACCAGGTTGTCTTGTTTACAAATATATCCTGTGTTACTGAAAGGATAAAGTCAGTGCCATTTGCTATTGTGGCAGTATTTGCCTAGCAGGCCTATGACCTTGTTAAACATGACTGCCATTTTACTCTTCTGGGCTTGTTCCTAGGACTGGAAATTACTGGAAAGCAAGAACAGAACATGACTAACCTCTCCCTACAGCCACAGGCAGAAGATAACATTGGAACAAACTGCAGCCTGGTGTTACAATGCTCCAATAGACCAGGAGTCACACAGCAGCAACCTCCCTCACCCTTTTTTAAATCCAGTTATAATCCAATAAAAGTTTAAAAGCCCCTACCCCTCAGGCTGGTATATCTCTCCACACTGTGCCCCTTTCATTTCTTGGAGAGTGAATAAAAACTTTGTTCTGTACACTTTCTTCTCTTTGTGAATTCTTTCACATCTCAAATCACCATAGTAAGTGACCACTAAATATGTCTAAAATTCTAAAATGATACATGACTTATACATTTGAAGACAGCAAATAGAATGAAGAGAAGTGGTAGAAGGGGATAAAGTAACCTGAAAAGAGAATGCCTTAATAAATTATGAAATTGAGCAATAGTCTGGGTTTTCCTTCCAATAAGGGAGAGCAGCAAACACACTTCTCTTGCACTAAAAACTAGAGTTGAAGTAATCTACTCATTCTAAGCTTTAGGGGTGTATGTGTGTATTTTTCCCTTTAAACAAGTGATTGGACTGGGATCAGATATTTCATAGTGAGGGCCTGGAGTTCTTAAGTGACTGATTCACTGAACTGCATTAAAAAATTGTGAATTGACATTTAAAAATGAAAAAACCAAACTTTGGGTTTTTCTTGAAAAAAATTGAATCTTTAGCAAGACTGGCCCACAATCCAATGGGTCATAGTGGTCCAAAGTCTTTAAATGTGCTTGTGTTTATGAATGGGCCACACCCCACCACTCACAAAACAAATGCCCCAGGCACAGCCTGGCCACCAAAGGCTCTGAATTCATGACCCCTGAACCTCTGGCTCTTTAAGGCCCTTTTGCTTTGAAAGGATGTCTTCTTTAATCTCTGTATGGGTTTTATTTCTACCAGCCTTTGAATAACTCTGTTGGCATTTGAATTGTACTATAGCATTGCATACCTGCTCATATCTGCCATAGATTCTGAAACTGAATTATTTCACCTGCTCCAGAAAGCGACTCTCTATCATTGTTATGGATCCGAATTTTTCCTAATCATTTCTCAGATGACCCTAAGGGGAGATGCTAAACTGGAGAGACCAGGGCCTGACTGCTTCTTGGAGGCTGAGATGATTAAGTGTGGTCATGGAATAAGAGGTGTTGGCAGAAATGCAGGAACTGCCAGAGTGAAGTTGCAGAATTGAGCTTGGAAGAATGGAAAGTGAGACACCACTAATTTTATGGAGTATGCATGACATGCCAAGCACTGTTTTTAAAATTTTTTTTTATCTATTGGAGAGAGAGAAAGAAAGAGAGAGAGAGAGAGAGAGAGAGAGAGAGAGAGAGGTGGGTGGGTGGGGAGAGAGAGACATTGAGCCATTGACTTGTTCCACCCATCCATGCATTCACTGGTTGTGCCCTAACTGGCACAGAACCTGCAACGTTGGTGTATGGGGACGATGCTCTAACCAACTGAGCTACCTGGCTAGGGCCCCAAGCACCGTTTTGATGCAAGGATTCAACAGCAAACCAGCCAGTGTCCCTGTGCTTAATTTCCGTGCGGTAAGCCAGATAACACATATAAACACATATATTACATGCATACACATGTATATATCATGTGGAAATAAGTGCTATTTATAAAACCAAAGCAGAGCCATGGAACAGACATCGAGGGTTGCTGCTATTTCGGGAGACTCCAGAAACCCCGCCCACAAGGTGGTATCTTCCGGTAAGCTCCGCCCACGTCCCCGCCCATGGGCGGCCTCGGGGGGGGTGGGGCTTCGAGCCGCGCGCTTAGGGTTCCCGGCATTCTCTTAGTTTTGTTGAGGCCAGAATTACGCCCCACTCCCCCGCCGGAGCGTGGCATGCTGGGAGCTGTAGTTTCCTTCGGCAGCTCACCGTCTCAGGAGGGCAGTAAAAGACGCTAAGTCTGGCTCCGTTGCTGGGACAGAACTTGAAGCACGCTGGGGTTATGGAGAGACTCTGATGGGGAGAAGCAGGGGTCACAGCAATAACACAGGACACATCCAGCCGGAATAGCGTCCAGGCCTGCAGCCGCCGCGGGCACGTGACCCCAGCCTCCCTCGGCGCGCGCTGTTTCTCAGCGCCGTTTCCTTCACACCCCGCCCCATCCGACAGTCGGCCTGCGCCTCTCTAGGCGCTTCTGCCACCTCGCGCTCGGAGGCGTCACGGAACGTGCTCTCCTTTGCCCCTCTCCCTTCTTTCCCCTCCCTCACTCCTCCACATCCCCTTCCCGCACTCAGACTCGCAGCCGCCGCCACAGCAGCCGCAGCAGTAGCCGCCACCGGAGCCACGCGCAGCCATGGCCGAGAATCCCGGCTTGGAGAACCACCGCATCAAGAGCTTTAAAAACAAGGGCCGTGATGTGGAAGTGAGTGTGCTTCAGCGGTCTGGGCCCTCCCGGCTCGCGGTCCGGCCGCGCCGGCACCGCGGCGGGGGGAACGGCGGGGGGCCGGCGCTTGGAAGGCTCTCGCCAGCTTTGAGTCGTAGTTGGCCGCCGCCTCCCATCACCGCGGCCCAGGGCTGGGCGGAGCAGGCGACTGGACTCGGGTTGCAGCCACCCTCTGGAGCTGCGGGAGCGCGTACCGGGAAATGCAGGGGTTTTCGGCCCCGTCACGCGGGCGCGGCCTGCTAGCTTCGAAGAGCTGAGGCGGGGTCGGCGGGCTGGGCCTCGCGGGTCGGGGATGCTGCCTCCCTCTTCTTAGACCCCAAAGCCGGGGAGGCGGTCGCGGCTCTCGCGCGTGGCTGGCGCAGTCTCCCGCTGGCGCAGCCTCTCGGTGCCTCCCGCACTGTCGCACATGGAGCCTCGGCTGTGCCGGTGCCCTCACCTACCTTCTGGGAAATGGGCCCAGGCGGGTGGCGGCGGCCGGTAAGGGGGTGGTGGGGGTGGGAACCAGCGGAGTAACTGACTTATTTGAGGGTAGTGGATGGGGGAGGGTAGG
Source organism: Micronycteris hirsuta (assembly GCA_004026765.1). NCBI lineage: Eukaryota > Metazoa > Chordata > Mammalia > Chiroptera > Phyllostomidae > Micronycteris > Micronycteris hirsuta. The sequence continues at coordinate 19,204 of PVJI01011616.1, read as the reverse complement.
ATGCTCCTGGACCATATTCTTATATTCCAGTGCTGTCCTTTGGAGCAGTCTTGCTGAGCTATTCCAGCTCATACTCCTGTTATGTGGTATTTGGAGCATACTGAAGGGGGACAGTAGTTCACCATCTATTGTGATGAGGCTTTGGAATAGAGGTGTTTCCGACCTCGCCTGACAGGACCAGTTTTCTAAGCATTTCTTGTCGGTAGTGGCGGTATGTAGGATCATTTTTTTGACATGTTTTACTGAAATAAATTGGACACTTAAGTTCATACTGCCTTTTTTATGCATCTTGTTCCAAGCTGGTAGAGTTTCCTTCCATGTGTTTGCAAAAGTGTAAACATTAATGCGGTCACTCTGATGCTACACAGCATGTTGCCATTGTCTCATTCAGGTAACAATAGCAGGTACTATTTGCAAACTTGGCTTATTGAGGCAGCACTAGAGGTCTCTGCAGCTACTAAAAGCAATGTAGCTTAATGCATAAACTTCACCGGGACTCTGACCTCTGAATTTGTTAAGGGAAAAGTAGTTTTAAGTGCACAGCCTCCTTTTCTAATACTAGGTGACATGATTTGCAGTTTCGTAATTCTTGCTAAGGGGCCAGTGTAAATAAGAAGTACGCGTTTTATCCTCTCTTGAGAGAAAGTGTTGTGGCAAATATACCGTTCAAGGTTTTGTTTTGTAGAAAAAGAGACAAAACCCAGACCGTTTTTCAGAGCTACCAAATTAAATTCAAATTAGAAAAAAACCTTAGGAAATACTGTGGAAATCCCATTTGAATGAGACAAATGGAGGTCATCTGTCTCTGTCCTACTCATGATTAAGTTTCTTTTGTGAGAAATACTTATAAGCAAAAGTGAAAGTCAGGAATAGCAGTAAGCAGTTTTGGAACTGCCTCGTGTTATTGGTCCACTTTATGATAGGAGTTAATTTTGAACTTTCTCTATCGGTAATTGTTCTTGAAGTTTACCCCTATTATAGAGCAAAACTGAAGTAGTTTGAAAAATACCCATTTGTTTGTACAAAATTCTTTCCTGTCTTGGATATTGAGACAGGTTTTTACCTTCTTATTTGCTTCTGTTTTGTTCTGGGAGCTCAATGATACCTAGTAAGGACTCCTGCACATAACATTGGTTGGCCAAAAAGTCCATATTTTTTTTTCATAAAATAAAAGACATTTTTCATTTCACCAATAACTTTATTGATCTGGATATTGTGTGTCTGCTATCTCCTTATAATGTTGAGTGTTCTCAATTAATGTCTTGATTTGATATCTATCAGCTTCAACTGATCTGCCTAACTGTGGAGCAGTAGAGTTGTCTAGTGAGAAATTTCCAGCGCAAAACTTCACAAACATTTGATCAGTCACAGCACCTTCTCCATACACTGCACACCTTTTTTTTTTTTTTTATTGCGTTTCGGTTGCGACTTTACCTTTCTTGAAACAATAAAGCATGCTATGCTGAAAATGTTGAGTATTTTCTTCCGTCTTCAGTATTAAAATGGCTACACAAAAATTCACCAATTTTTTTTAATGCACACTGATATGACAGCTGTCACAATACAGTCTAACTAAATTGTTTTGAATGACGTCAAAGACAGCTAAGTGCAACTAGAGCCATCTTATGGGAAAAACAAACAAACTTTTTGGCCAACCCTATAGGTACATAATAAATATTTGCTGATCACCAGAATGTACCCAGTGACTTCTAGATTCATGGCTGCTAACTGGGCATTTCAGCCTGAAAGTATTGGTCATAGACATTACATTTCCCAGGATACATTAGAGTACCTAAGACATGAAATAACAGGTATTCAGATGGTAATTCTATGTGGTAGACATAGAACTAAGGCTTTATGATTCTTCATTTAATCCTTACAACAACTTTATGGCCAGGTAGAGCATTATCCCCACTTTCCAGGAGGAAAGCGCTTAGATGAGGAAACTCAATGTGCTTAAGGAAAATCAGGTGTGCCTAGCCTGGACATTCATTCACCAATTATCTATTTGATATCTAACAATGTCAGGTCTTGGGGATATAAAAGGGAATAAAATGCAGTCTGTACTTCAAGAAGTTTACAGTTCAGTAGGAGTGAAAGGAAAGTAAACTGATAATTACAGTGCAGTACAGGAATATGCATATTCTGAGAGTGCATAAAAATAAGAAGATCCTAATTGGAGCTGAGCATTCCAGGGAGATGTTCTAGTTGATTCCTGTTGGATGAATGGGAGGAGACTCTTAAGGATTAAAGAAAGTATTTCTGGAAAAGGGAGAGGGCAAGGAAGTGGCATTCCAGACTTGAGGGAGCAGTAATTGAAGTGTCCTGGGAGAATGTAGTAGGGTTGAGAGAGAAGGGAGTGAAAGAGATGTGACTAAAGGGTAAACTGAGGTTAAATCTGATCAAATGCCTTTGTTGTGGATTTAGGACAGGCCACTATATCTAATTTAGTCTTACCCATTAGAAACTATATACTACAGTGGAGATCTGTGACTAAGTAGTTGTGATCATCAGTGAGATGTTTCAAAACAGTGAGGTGCACTTTGGTGAGATACCATCCCTGCCTTTCCAAGTATAGGATACATGAAAGATAAAATATTATAAATTAAAGATAAAACACCCAGCTGATAGATAGATTAGATGCTAGGTGCAAACATAAAATAAATATTTTCTAGAGAAAATAAAAGTGTAGAGTTATGCCAGGTAATTGTGAGTGGGGAGAGGTAATTTCATAGTCATTCAGTCAGGAATGACTATAGAAGAGAGGTTGTTGAAAATCCAAATGAAAGAGAAAAGAGTGAAGAGATGAGACTGGAGTTCTGAGAATATGTCTGTGGCAAAGAGTTGCTTGGAAACTTCTTGATAGGGAGATCTGAAAGAATTTATTTCAGAGTAGAGTTAAAAGGTGTAATATGATTAGAACAGTGGAAAAGGGTGGCTGGCAGTAATACTTAAAATTAATTCTGGAGTCATAGTGCTTTTATCTTTGGAGTGTCCAACCCATGGCTCACAATGGCTATGAATGCATCCCAACACAAAATCGTAGATTTACTTAAAATCTTTTTGTTGTTGTTGTTCATCAGTTTTCATTAGTGTTTGTATATTTAATGTGTGGCCAAAGACAACTCGTCTTCTTCCAGTGTGGCCCAGAGAGACCAAAAGGTTGGACACCTCTATATGAATTTCACAAAAATTGAGACTGGGAATGGTCAGGGTCATAACATGGAGTGAGGATTTGCATCTCCTCTTTTTCCTTTCTCTTCCTCTACTGTTTAAAGGTCATGTGGATACAAAGGGGATAGAAATTTACAAGTGGAAGAAAGGGAGGGAATAATTATCACCGATAACAGTTTGGAACTTGGGTTGGGAGAATGGATTTTGGAGCTAAAACCAGGAAACACATAGTGAAAATAATTGATTTTATTTGCTCTGGAATGTGTTTTAATACTAGACATTTTCATGTAAGACATTGATTCTTAGGCTTTTTCTTTTTTAAAAAAATTTTAAAACTTTTAAAATATAGAAAAGTATACAAAACAAAATGTTCAAGTTATAAGTATTCAGTTATAACTCAAACATTCAGGTAAATGCCATCCAGGTCAACTTTTCCGTGTACCTGTGTACCTCAAGGATGTAACATTTTCATCAGTAGCAATAACTAATAATAATTATTAAGATCTTAACATTTATTCCCTCTTTACAGTGTATCTGTACCAGGTGCTTTATGTGTTTTTTATTTAGTCTTTACAACAATCCTGTGAAGTACATACTGTTATTATCCACATTTACTGAGGAGGAAACATGAGGCCTACAGTTCTTAACTAGCCCTAAATCACAGGAGTAACTGGCAGAGCCTAGCGTGATGCAGAAGCCAGAGCTCTTGCTTACTGTTCTAGACTGTTTCTCCACTGATTGGAGCCTAAGACTTAACCTGTGTGAAGCACATCTGGAAGTTAATTAATGGGGAAAATATTTAAGAAATCTTAAATATATCACAGAAATTCCTGTTGTGTTTTAAAGTTTGCTAATAAAAATTTTTGACATTCTATTCATCATTTGTTTTAGTTGCCTTTCTTTTCTTCTTACTCTTGCAAATTTTCCAGTTAGTTGGTTTCAGTGAAAAATAGTAACCTATATTCTTGGGCTTGACACAAACTTTATGCATTAGTTTCTAAATACTAGGTATTTCTATAAATATTTTCACATTTGCGGTTTCAACTCGTACTCTCTCTGGAACCTCTGTTTGTAGAGGGTACTATCTAATAGTTTAAACCTAAAGCTTCTCTTCACTTCCTTCATTTTTCTGTGTTAGTCATCTGATGAGCCCTGATATTTTTACCTTTGTTGCCAACCTTTCTATCAGTGCTCTAATTTAGGCCCCTGTCATTCTCACTCTTACAGGTGTGATAGTGCACCTGTTGTTCCCTGTTTCTGGTATCTTCCTTCTCCAGTATATCTTGTAGGTTGATTTTTTCTGAAATCTTTTCCTCTAACTTTCCTGGTAAGATCATTCCCACTGCCTTCAAGATAAAATTAAAACTCCTTAGCATGCCACGCATAATTCCACCAAAGGCCCTATCTTTTCTACTTTACCTACCACTGTTCTTTCCTTATATCTTCTTTGTGCCAGCCCTGATAAAGTATTTGTAGTTGGAAGTAACCAGTACAACTTCCTCTCCAGGAAATTGTCCAGGCCTTTGTACATACTATTTTCCTATATACCTTCTTTTGCTATCTGTTAAGTGAGGCTCACTCTGGCAAACTCTTTCTCAATTCAGATTCCTTCATGTATATTTGGAACACCAAGATGACAATTCTGCCACATCATGCCATTCTAGTTCAAAACTCTTTAGAAGTTCTCTGTAGAGCCTTTCCTAGTTGACCAATAACATGCTTATTACTATCAGTTCCTTTTCTTTTCCTTCTCTTTGATGCTTTCCTCAGTAAATTTTCCTTTGCCTCTTTGGGATTTTCCTTTGCCTCTTTGCTATGAGGTACCACAAATTCTATGTGTGTATACCTGTTAAAGTATGTTGGCTCTGTCAAGAAGCTCAGTGAGGGTAGGGACCATGGGCTGTGATATGACAGATAATTTTGTGACCAGTATATAAAATTTAGTAAGTACTCTTTGAGAAGAGAGACTAGGTAATATACTTGAAAACACTCTACGTTTGGGAGTGAAAAACACAATATTATTCTAAGATATTAATAGTTTCTTTTGGTGTTGACTCCGTGATAGCAATACTGTTATCTAGCCCTCCTTTGACAGTATTTTCTGCTGTAATGTATTTCTGTAATATGAACTAACTCATACTTGAATGATAAAGAGGAATGATGTTACTTAATGCAGAATTCATGTTGGTTCTTATTTAATTCTTACCAGCACTTTAACTGTTTAGCACTCCCGAGTAATAGCAATTGAACACAAACAGTTGAAGTCAAGACAGGAATGCAGTTGAACACAGCAAGCCCAGGAGTATGCACATTTGCCCATTGACCCATGTTCTGCCTCTCAGCTTCATTTAACCATATGTTATGTCTAAAGGTGCATATTGCCTTAACTTTCTTGATGTATTTCTTCTTTTTTCCTGATTTTGTAGAACATGAAATTTTTCAGGAATCTGTATGTTATATAGCAGATATACTATAATTATCTTTTCTTAAATTTATTAACAGCATATAATATTTCCTGGTCCTTCTACCTCATTAATTACTGCTTTTAAGTTGGTTTTGCCAACTCTTCTTCCTATCCATTGAGTGTGGCCATATCTTGGGATTCTATCTGTGAATTTTCTGTATACACCATTTTTCTTGCTCACATCAGCAGCTTCTTTAGTTTTAACCATCATTTCAGAGACAGTGGGGGAATTTAAATCTGTTTCAATCTGCTGAAAATTAATCACATGAGCATCATATCAGTTTGTGAAGCTCAAAGTATTTAAAGTTATGTTTTGCCTTTGTTTTTTTCTTTTTTCTGTTTATAGCATCATCAATTTCACTGTGGCCTGAACTTGAAACTTGAGAGGTTTCTTGGACTCCTTTCTCATCTTCCACATTCAGTCAGATGCTAGTCATGTAGCTTGAATCTCAGTTTTTATCACTGGGCAGTTTAAAAGTTACCTCCAAAGTGGTATTCTTCCTCCAGTTCATAAGCGTTTTCAGTGACCCTAATACCTGGTTATTTCTCTGGGGTCAGCCTTCTTCCCCCAGCCCCCACACCTCTTTAAGGTCTGACAACACTGAACTACTTAGGTGCTTACACGTAATCTGGACTCCCGCCCTTCCCTACTTGCCAGTGCTATTTCTGTTCTCATGGGCTATTCTGCTGACTGGAATATCTTTTCCTGCCTCTTGTTGCCTGGCTAATTTCCTATCCCTTTTAGTTTTAAACCTAAACTTTGGATTTAACTCTTTTCAGAAATTTTTCTGAATCCCTTTCATACTCCCAGCTTGAATTTAGGTACACTTCTTCATTCCTAGAAGAACTCTGAGTATATATATCTTTCTTTTTGTAGTTGTGATAATATATTTTTATTATGTTTTACCTGTTTCTTCTACTACATTATGAGTTTTTTGAGGACAAAAACTATAGATCTCTATTGCTTTCTTCCTGGTACAGTGATTGGAACAAAGTAAGCACTAAAATATTTCTTGAATAAATATATCCATGCTAGGTATCACCAGCACAGTAATTTTTCTAAAGTATATTTTTGAACCGACACTTTTAATCTTTTAGTGCCTTTTCCTACTGCTTCCCATATTGAGTCCAAGCTTTTTATTATGATAGGTAAAAGGAGATTAAGACATATGCATAGTGAATTAATTTCTAAATTTTTCTTATTTTTTAATCATAAAAATGTTCTAATATATAGAAAAAGTAGAATCATGTATTAGTTCCATATGCATACTACTGAGATTTAATAAGTAACAATTTGCTGTATTGGCTTCATCAGTTGTTTATCTGTACATAGCAGATGTGGCGTTTTACAATAAGACTTAAGGCTACTTCTCTAAAAAATAAGAATGTATTCTTGCATAATACCACATCACCCAGACACAATAATTTCCTAATAAAATCTGATCCAGTCCATATTTAAATTTCCCCAGGTTTTTGTTTTGTTTTGTTTTTTTTAACGTGGTCTAAACAAGATCAGATCACATTTGTCTCCTCTAATCTAGAACAGGCTTTTCTCACCATTTTTTTATTATGGTAAAATATATAACATAAGAGTTACCGTTTTAGGCATTTTAAGTGTACAGTTCTGTGGCATTAAGTACATTTTCATTGTTCTATAACTATCTGTTTACAGATCTTTTTCATTTTCCCCAACTGAAACTCTATTAACCAGTAACTGCATTCTCTTGCCCCGCCCCCCCCATCTCCCCAACCTCTGGCAACTTCCCTTGTACTTTTTGTCTTTATGAATTTAACTACTCTGGGAACCTCATATAATATTTGTCTTTTTGTGACTGGCTTATTTCACTTACCATAATGTCTTCAAGGTTCACCCATGTTGTAGCATGGGTCAGCATATCCTTTTTATGGCTGAACAATATTCTGTGGTATGTGTATACCACATTTTGTTTATCCATTCATTCTTTGATGGGTTGCTTCTACCTTTTGGCTATTGTCTCCTAGCATTTTTTAGGTGCCATCAATTCCTGAAAAAATGAGATCAGTTTTCTTAAATTAAGTTGAACCACACAAAATTGCCATTTTTCAAGTTCAAAATAGCCAAGGATCAGCAATCTAAAATGGTTTGACCAAATAGAAAGTACTCGTTACTGGATTTGTCTGTTTCTTTTTGGCGTATCTTAACTTGTTTATCTTATTTCTTATTACCATCTGCATTTTCTGTAAACTGGAGGTTATTTTAAAGACTGGATTATCTTCAGTTTAAGCATTTTTGATTAAAAAAAAACAAAACCAAGTCTCTATCCCTTTACTTTGAATGAAGGTAAAGCAACATTAAGAACATCAAGAGGATATAGCTATACTTTATGACAGTGTTTTATTAAGAAAAATTTTGTTACAGCCTAGGATACCAACAGTAACAGTTAAAATATGGTCAAAATAAATCATGACTATGTTTACTTGAAAGTAGTCATTCTAAGTGGTTGAATTTCATGAGCTATCAGTTTATTTGTTTATATAACAAATTTTATTTTGAAATGCCAGTAATTCTGAAAATGTCCTTTATATTTCTCTGCCTTCCTAAATAGAATATAATTTAGCAAAAAACTGAATTATATTCTATTTAAGAAAAGAAACATCATTATGCATATGGATACTGGCTTTTGCTTTTATTTAAGTGATGCCGTCAGGATCTTAGATTTGTCAGAATTTTGTTCTTATTTCTATGCTTGTGGAGTTTTTGCTCTTCATAATTTTTTTGCCTGTCCTTCCCTTACTGTTAGTCTGTCAGCTTTCTTTTGTTACTGTCCACATGTTTACTTGTAGCTCCTCTTTCCTTTTAATTTGATGCTTTATATATCCTGATACCTTGCATAATAGATTTACTAAATACTTATTTAGCATTTGCTGTGTGCCAGGAAGGCATTGTTTATGTCAAAGATTATAAATATGAATAATACTGTCTTTCCTCTAGGGAAGTCCATTTTAGTGGGAGAGACTGATACCTAAGCATGCATTACTTTGTGTACAGTGTAAGTTCTATGATACAGGTACATGATTTGCACAGTACTGTGAGAGCTTGGAGAGAGGAAGTGACTAAATATACCTGGGGACATTGAGTAAGGTTTCACAGATCATATTTGAGGTAGGTCTTGAAGGATGTGTAGGAGTTTGCCAAGACAGAAAGAAAAATAACATGAATAATAGTGTATATGTCATGGAGTCTTTTTTCTTTGCTTTTTATTGAATTTATTGGGGTGATGCTGGTTAACAAAATTATACAGTTTCAGGTGCACACGTTTATAGCATATCATCTGTATACCACATGGTGTTTTCAGCACCCCAAGTCAAGTCTCTGTCACTGTTTATCCCCTTTACCTTCCTCCACCACACCCTCAGGCCCCTGGCGAGCACCACACTGTTGTCAGTGTCTATGAGTTTTTCCTCTTTTTTTTTTTTTTCTCTTTTTTGCTCAGTCCTTCCACAACCCTAGCCCCATCACCCGTAGCTGTCAGCCTGCTCTGTCTATGAATCTGTCACAGTTTTGCTTGTTAGTTCATTTTGTTCACTAGATTCCACATATGAATGATATCATGGTACTTGTCTTTCATGGTGTGTTCAAGCAACAGTATAGTGACATTAAATCCACTCTCCCTTATGGAAACAGCATTCTGATTTGGTCTTTGGAAGTTGCTTTTCTGCCATTGGATATCTCTTAGTGGGATTTTTAATCTTAGTGTTCTGGCCTTTGGTTAATTGTGGTTCCTCATCCTTTCTGGATAACACAAGTTAGACTAATCAAATGCTGTCCCTGGCATTTTAATCTTGAGTGAGCTGATACTGGGACCTAAGTGATTCATTCTGGCAGAAGTACTGTGAAGAAATCTTCCATTAAATCTTGACACCTAGATCTGTGGAGTTGCTTTCATCCTGATTTTTTCATAGATCTGATTCTCCAGCTTTTTTTTTGGTTCTTTGAACTGCTCTATATTCTTCCAATAGGTCTTCCTGCTCCCTCCTCTTGTTTCTTAAATTAATTGGAGTATGTTTTATTTCTTGCAACAGAACTCAGAGATGATTGATTATCCTGTTTTGCCCCGGAGTGAGGGAGTTCTCAGGACACAGGACTTTCAGTGTCCAAATCAGGAAGTCTTGGGCAAACCTTAACAAGTTGCTCACTCTACTCTAATTGAAACAGTTTGGGCCCTGGCTGGTGTGGGTCAGTGGATTGAGTGCCCACCTGCAAACCAAAGGGTCGCCAGTTCAATTCCCAGTCCAGCCAGGTGCCTGAGTTGCTGGCCAGGCCCCCAGTAGGGGGCGCACAAGAAGCAACCACATATTGATGTTTCTCGCCTCTCTCTCTAAAAATAAATAAATATTTTTTTAAAAAAGAAGCAGTTTTGGAATAAAGATAATGAGTTTTGGGGATCAAATGTTCACATGGAAGTATTTGGTATACAGCTGAGAATAATGTATGAAATATGTGTGAGAATAATAATAACTAGTTTGTTTTAGTTATTTTACTCAGCAGTTATTTGAATCCTGAGTTAACTGTGAGGTGTAAAACAATGAAAATAACAACCAATAATTGTTGAGCCCCTACTATATGCAAGGCACTTTGCTTATAGGAATGGTAAATAATTGTCACAAAACTGCCATTATACAGATGAAGAAAATGAGTTAAGTAATTTGCTTATTAAAAACATACAACTAGGAAGAGGCAGAACTGGCATTTCATTTTAGATTTCCTACTTTTAAATCCCATTCTTTTTTTATAAAGATTTTTAAAATTTATTTTTAGAAAGAGAAGGGAGAGACAGAGAGGGAAAGAAACATCTTATCAGTTGCCTCTCACATGCCCCTAACCAGGGACCTGACCTGCAGCTCAGGCATGTGCTCTGACGGAATCAAACCAAATAAAAGCAGCGACCTTTTAGTTTGAGGAATGACGCCCAACCTACTGAGGCACACCAGTCATGGCAAAACCCTGTGCTCTTAATAATCATTATCTTAGCTCTGCCTCAGGGTCCCTGCTCAAGGGTTGGCTATAATAATAAAAAAATGATATGAAAGCAAAGAAATACTATAATAGAATTATGTAGAGAGTAGAGTGGGCACATAGGGAAAGACTCAGTGTAGGGGAGTCAGGGAAGTCTTTGTGGACATCACTGTGCTTAAGCTGAAGCTAGAAAAATGTCTAGTAAGTCTTGGGTCGTCCTGGAAGTAAGAGGCAGCATGATATATTCTGGGAAACTAAAGTAATTCAGTAAAAATAATTCAGAAAGCTGGATAGGATAGGCGGGGGCCAAATTGTGAAAAATCTCTTCTGTGGGGAAAATTTTAAATAGGGAAGAGGGTTTTGTGCATTTAGGACTGTTGCTTTGGTTGTACAAAAAAAAAAAATTGGATTGGTGAGAGTAAGAAGAGAGCTTGGAAAGCACAGAAAACACTCCAGGGTCTCAGAGCTGTATGGCCTGGCCAACAGTACTGGCATTGGGGTCCAAAGCCAGGAAAAGTTATTAGGACCATTTATTTGGTATATTGTACTTTATAGAACAGAGGTTAGCAAACTTTTTCTGTAAGGGGCTATAATATTTTTAAAAGCCTAAATATATTAGGCTTTGAGAGCTATACTTTTTATGTGACAACAACTCAACTCTGCTGTGAGCATGAAAGCAGTCATAGACAATACACGAACAAATGGGTGCCACTGTTTTAATAAGCCTTATTTACAAAATCAGGTGGAAGGTTAGCTAGATTTGGCTTGCGTGCTGGATTTGGCTCAGTCCGTAGTTTGCTTACCCCTGTTTTAGGATAATGTGGAGATTACTAAAGATTTGGAAAATAGTTCAAGCAGTGAGTAGAGCAATTAGGGTGATAGTATAAATGAGAACTTTATAGGAATAAGAAAAGAGGCCTAGGGGATGCCTCTCATATCATTTTGGGGGACTCGTGGAAATTCCACTGAAGAATGAGCCTTTAGGAAGCTTAGAGCAAGTGGTGTATCAGAATTTAGGGTGGGCCCTGGCTGGTGTAACTCAGCGGATCGAGTGTAGGCTGGGAACCAAAGGGTCCTGGTTTGATTCCCAGTCAGGGCACATGCCTGGGTTGCAGGCCAGGTCCCCCGTGAGGGCCGTGTGAGAGGCAACCATACATTGCTGTTTCTCTCCTTCTCTTCCTCCCTTCCCCTCTCTCTAGAAATAAATAAAGTCTTTAAAAAAGAAAAAGAATTTAGGGTGGAAGAGTTTCCTGAAGGACGGACAGTAGTTGAAATAGTTGAAATATCATTAGAGGTATGAGGAAGACCTGAAGTAAGCTATTCATTGAATTTGGCAATTGGAGGTCATTGAGAAATTGAAGACCCAGAAAGTAGTAGTGTCTGGGAGCTAGAATATGATACGGTTACTAGTAAATTGAATCAGTCACTGGAAACTCAATTTAAAAATTAGTAGTTATAGGAAGGAGGGACTACTGGTTAGCTTGAGGAGGAGGTAGGGTTAAAAGAAGGCTTTTTTTGTTTGTTTCTTATTTCTTTAGAAGTTTAGGAATAACTTACTGTTTGTAGGCTAAATTGAAGAAACCAGAGCAAAAGAGATTTAAGGTCCTGGCTAGGAACAGAATAAGTGATTGAGCCTAGCGTAAATGAGGAGCTGTTAGGGAGGTGAAGTAAGAGATAAAAGTTGTGGTTAGTTTTTGAAGGAGCCTCAGGTGGAAAAGGCTTGGAGAAGTGGACAAACGAGAGAATGGGCAAGTGAAACAGATTATGTTTATGTCTTCATTTATTAGTTTTACTTCTACTTATTCTACTTTTATCTAAAAGTTAAATAGAGTTTAAAGGGAAAGAGAAGATGAACATATAAGTCATGATTCTAAATAAGATAATTTCAGCATTCATATATATATTTATAAATTTTAGGGGGAATGTTTTATAAACTAGTCATTTCCAGTTAAGACTATCATACCTTCTAATGATAAAATGCAAACTAACTCCTATATGAGAATAAATCCTTATTGACTGAATCCTTCATAGGAATGACAATAATTTAAGATGCTCCCTCACTCCCCATGCACAATTTAAAGTTACTGCCATGGACTATGGCTGGTAGCAATAGTGTGGTTTTTAGTTATGTGTTGAGTTCTGGGGACATTGATTTTACTTAGAATGAAGAAATTGGCTGTTAAAGTTCTATTGTGGCTAGACATTTGCTTTTGTTTTCTAAATTTTGTGAGTGTGGGCTACTATAAACATTTTTATGTATATTTTTAAGCTTTTGAAACTTGGGAAAGTGAGATATTTTTTGAGAGACTTGGAGCTAATTTAATCTAGTTTTGGAATACAGAAGGAGAAAATACGTGGGTTTATAGCCTGTGATTATGATCTCTGCCTTTAAGGGGCATTTAATCTAATGGGGTTTTGCTTTTTTCCTTTTTTTTTTTTTTTTAAACAGACATTGCTAACTTGATTCTAAAATTGAAATAGACTTGCAAGGGACCACCAAATAGCCAAACCAATCTTGAAAAAAAGAGTTGGAGAATTCATACTTAGCAATTTCAAAACTTTCTACAAACAAACATAAGACTGGCATAAGAATAGATATATAAACCAATGGAGTAGACTTGAGAGTCTAGAAATAAGTTCTCATACTTACAATTGATTTTTTTTGTAGGTCAATTGATTTTCAGTAAAGGTGCCAAATCAGTGCAACAGGGAAAGAATAGTCTTTTTGATCAATGGTGCTGTGATGACTGAATATTCACGTGTGAACAATATTGGACATCTACTCCATACAAAGTTGATCAAAGACCTGAATACAGGGACTAAAACTATAAAAGTTTCAGAATAAAACAGAGGTGTAGATCTTTATTACCTTAGATTAGGCAGTGTTTTCTTAGTATGACACTAAAAGCACAGGTAACAAGAAAATATCTAAATTGGACTTCATCAAAATTAAAATCTTCTGTGTTTCAAAAGATGTCACCAAGAAAGTGAAAAGGCCACCTACAAATGGAAGCAGATATTTGCAAATCATATATCTCATAAGGGATTTGTATCTAGTATATATAAAGAACTCCTACAATTGGACAGTAAAAAGAAAAATGATTCAATTTAAAAATGGACAAAGGACTTGAACAAATAACTCTAAAGAAATTATACAAATGGTCAATAAGCACATGAAAAGATCTTCAACATTATTGATCGGTAGGGAAATGCAGATCAAAAGCACAATGAGGCCCTGGCTGGTGTAGCTCAGTGGATTGAGCGCGGGCTGGGAACCAAGCGGTCCCAGTTCGATTCCCAGTCAGGGCACATGCCTGGGTTGCAGGCCAGGTCCCCATGAGGGCCATGTGAGAGGCAACCATACATTGCTGTTTCTCTCCCTCTCTTTCTCCCTCCCTTCCCCTCTCTCTAAAAATAAAAAAAATAAAAAAAAAAAAGCACAATGAAACATCACTTTATATCTACAAACAAACATAATAATAACAAGCATTGGGAATGATATGTAGAAATTGGAACCTTCATACAGTTCTGGTGGGATTATAAAATAGTACAGCCACTTTGTAAGTTCTTCCACATATTAATCATAGAGTTGCCATTTGACCCAGCAATTTTACTCCTACGTATATACCCAAAGATATGAAAACATGTACACAAATGTTTATAGTAGCATAGTTCATGTTAGCCAAAAAGTGGAAACAACCCAAGTATCCATCAGTTGATGAATGGAAAAATAAAATGTGGTAAGTCCATACAGTTTGACCCTTGAACAATGCAGGGAATAATGGATGGCAACATCCCACACAATCAATAATTCACGTACAACTTTTGACTTCCCAAAACCTATTCATCCTTAGGTATCTATAGGGGATTGTTTCCAGGACTCCCTCACTCCACAGTGGATACCAAAATCTGAGGATGCTCAAGTCCCTTATATAAAATGGTGCAAATCAATGCATGGCCCTCTGCATCTTCACATTCCCAACCACGGTGGAAAATACTATTTTTAATTCAAACATGGTTGAACCCGTAAGTATGAAACCCAGGGATACAGAGGGATATAGAAAGCTGACTATAAATTTATTTATAAAATCCACATTTAAGTGGACACACACAGTTGAAACCCATTTTGTTTGAGGGTCAAGTGTATTACTAAGAATTAAAAAGAAATGAAGTACTGATAAATGCTACAACATGGATGAATCTAAAAAACATTATGACAGAAAAGGCCACATGATTATGATTCCATTTATATGAAATTTCCAGGATGTCATATCCATAGATATAAAAAGTAGATTAGTGATTACCAGGGGATGTGGAGTAGAGCTACAGAGAAATAAAGGTTATGTGATTTCTTTTTGTGGTCATGAAAATGTTCTACAATTAGGTGCACAACTCACTACAAAAACCCACTGAATTTACACTTTAAAAGATTGAGTTTTGTGGTATGTTAATTATACATGAATACTAAAAGAAAAAAACTGTTCTAAACAGTTTAGTAAAAACTGTTACTAAAAGAAAAAAGTAAATTATACCTAATAGCACAAATTACATAATAAAAGCATTTTCACAATGGAAAACTATGTAATGAGAGTAGCATGGAGTTCTGGCTTCTAGTCATGATGCAGTACTTTAGACAGAATTACATAATAATTGTAATATCTGGACAAAATATATTAAATTTTTCATTTAAAGGCACTGGAGAATGATAAAAAACAGACAGAAACTGGAGTGGAGCCTGTTCTTATAACTCTTTGATACAATTTATGAGTTGATGGGTTTTGTCTGAGGGCACTTGCAATCCTCCCACTTCTAGGTACAGAGAATTACAGTCTTACTGGCTTGCTTATCAGAGTACAGAGTTCCAGACTGACAATGTAGCCAGAAATTTAGGGGGGAAATCCTGGAAGATTAGGAGCAGGGAGTGAGTCTTAAAATTTGCTCATAAACTACCCGGATGTTTGGCAGTCTGCTATAATATGCATAAACTGGTAGTGGTGGTAGTAGTATGTGTGTGTGTGTATAAAATTCCTTTAAATTTTTAAAAGGAATCTCATTGTAAAGTTATGAAAGTTAAAGAAAAATCTCACAGTCCTCCTCACTTTTAAAAATTCTAGTTGCAGGGGGAGGGGGCTGGAGGGGAAGGGAGGAGGGGAGAGGAGAGGATGCAAATAACTGTACTTGAACAAAAGTAAAATAAAATTAAAAAAAAATTTAGGGGGAAAGGATAGAATATAGAAAGAGAATTGCTATTCATTGATGTTCTGTTAGTCAAAAAATTATCTGTCTGAATAATTATTAAGATATTTTTATTTAAGATTATTTTAATAAAGTAAAAATATCTGTCTGAAAAAATTCTAGTTGATATCTAGAACTACAGATGCAATGAAATTTTCTGTCTGCAATGGAATTGGAATATATATATTTTTAAGGAGGTAAAACAGGTTTCAATATTTTGATATTAGGTTTACTATTAAACTTTCCCACCCCTGTTATATTTTTTAAACTGTACCTAGCAAACCAGTGGGACTTACAGAGAAGGAGCTTTAAAGTTTCTCATTCATTCTTTTAAATAATTAATTTTTAAATTTATCTATTATTATTTTTTAATGCTTACTGATTTTAGAGAGGGGAAGAGAGGAAGAAAGAGAAGTAGAGAAACATTGATACAGGAGAGTAACATAAGTCAGTTCCCTTTCATACATGCCCTGGCCAGGACCAAACGGCAACCCAGGCATGTGCCCTGACCAGGAATCAAACCTGTGACTTCTCAGCTTGCGGGACGACACCCAGCTAACTGAGCCACACTGGCGATGGGAGTTTTCTATTCATTCTTAATTTCCCATACTAGACAATACCTTTTAAATCAAAATATTCCTTGTCTTCCAGAGGTGAATCCATTCAAATACCAAATTTAATATAATTAATGTTCTGATATTTACATTCTAAGTTGTTTGTCTTTTGAAAGAGCATTATGGGTAAATTTCAAATTCATAAGCTGTGGGTCTTTGTGAAAAAAGAAACGACCTAAGAAATGCCATCTCTTTTAGGAAATTCCTCTAACACTCTCGGGCAGAGAACTAGTTGGTGCTTCCAGTGATTGCATGCAATTTAACACATGCTTAAAGGTTAAAAAAGATTAAAGAACAATGTGTAAACAACACTGGTCTAAATTGGAATATGTTTTTTAGTAGTTGGATAGAATGTAGAATTCGTGGTTCCCATGCAGCTAAGGGAGCTCTTTTTGGTCTACATTCATCCTGGAAGTTGTTCTCTTCCCACTATACAGGGAAGAGGCTATTAATGGCCTTCCATTATCAAACTCAGTGGACAGGAGAAGTAATAGAATTTAAAATTGGAAATGCAGATTAATATCCCTACAGATAGGGTAAAAAGAATAGGTGAAGCAAGATCAATGAAGAAAATGATGAGCTCAGTTTTGAATATGTTAGAAACTTGGGGAATTTTCTGGGGAGTAATCCAGAAGACTGTTCAGCTCAGGAGAAAGATCCGGGCTTAAGGTTTTAAGCTACTTACCAGGGTTGTTAGACTTGCAGAATATACCAAAATGTATTTATTTACAAATATAGGGGTTTATTTAAAGGATGCTGGCTGAAGGGAGCTATAGTTGAAGAGATGATTCACTCTGACATTTGAAAATTACTGTCCACATTGGCTGCCTTTTCTTCTCAGAAACTAAGCTTCTTTACAAATTTCCTGCCTTCCTACATCAAACATCATATTCTTCTTTATGTGTAGCAGCTTAAGATTCTTTTTAGTTGTGCACATAGACTATCATCAGCTGGTGTGGATAATTCCTTTAACTCCATTTTTAACTAATTTGACGTTTTTTGAAAGTTTATCCTTGATTGAAGTCTTCACATATGGTTAGTAGTGCTATTATGAGTAACAGTTTATCATAAAAAGGAATAGTTCATTAATAAGACTATGGTACTGGCATAAGGATAGGCATATACAACAATGGAATAGAATTGAGAGTCTAGAAATAAATTTTTACATTTATAATAAATTGATTTTTGACAGGGGTGCCAAAACAATTCAGGAAAAAAAAATGGTCTTTTTAATAAATGGTGTTGGGACAAGTGAACTAGATATCTTCATGCAAAGGAATGAAGTTGGGCCTATACCATACACTACATAAAATTAACTGAAAATGCATCGAAGAACTAAATGTAAAAGCTACATATTAAAAACTCTAGAAGAAAAAAAATAGGTGTAAATCTTTGTGACCTTGAAGTAAGAAATAGTTCTTAGCAAAAATGACAAAAGCGCAAGCATCCACATAAAAATAGGTAAATTAGATATCTTTCAAAATAAAAATGTGCTTCAGAGGACATCATTAAGAAAGTGAAAAGAAACTCACAGAATAAAAGGAAGTATTTGCAAATCATATCTGATGAGGGAGTTGTATTGAGAATATATAAAGAACTCTTAAAACTCAATAATAGAAAGACAACTCAATTGAAAAATGGGCAGTGGACTTGAAAAGACATTTCTCCAAAGAAGATAAACAGATACCCTGTATAAGCACATGTAAAGATGCTAAACATCATTGGTCATTATGGAAATGCAAATCAAACTACAGTGAGACTTGTGCCAAGGTGGAGGCATAGGGAGATACACTTTGTCTCTCTCACACAACCAAAGGACAGCAACAAATTTAAAAACAAAAAATAAACAGACTTGCCAAAATACTGAACTGTATGGAAGTCTGACAACCAATGAGTTAAAGAAGAAACACTCATCCAGACCGGTAGGAGGGCTAAAGATGGGCAGCTGGGGTGCAGAGGACTTGTGGCAAGGCGGTGGCTGGAGGTCCAGGGCAAGTGAGGCAACGGCTAGCAGACTGGGCAAGGCAGCGGCTGGCGGAGCGGGCAGTCACACATTTGCGTGTGGATAAACTGGAAGGAACAAGTGGGAAGCAAGACAGACCACTCAAACCAGAGTTCCTGCATAGGGAAATAAAGCCTCAAAACCTCTGACTGTAGAAACCTGGGATGTTGCGGCACTGGGAGAAACTCCCAGACTCACAGGAGAGATCCACAGGGCCCTAGAACATACACAAACCAACCCACCCAGGAATCAGCACCAGAAGAGCACAATTTGCTTGTGGGTAGCAAGGGAAGTGACTGAAAGACAGCTGAGAGCTGAGCAAGAAGCATTGTTCCCTCTCTGACCCTTCGCTTACATACAGCGCCAGAAAGCAGTGACAGTGGGTTGTCTCACCCTGGTGAATACATGAGGCTCTGCCCCTTATATCGTAACAGGACTGCCGAGACAAAGAAATATGGTCCAAATGACAGGACAGATCAAAGCTCCAAAAATAGAACTAAACATTGAAGAGATACCCAGCCTATCAGATGCAGAGTTCAAAACACTGGTAATCAGGATGCTCACAGAAATGGTTGAGTACAGATGCAAAATAGAGGAAAAAGTAAGCCTATCAAAGTGAAACAAAGAAAAATACACAGGGAACCAAGAGTGAAAGAAAGGAAACTGGGACTCAAATCAACTAATTGGATCAGAATGAAGAAATAAACCTTAAAGCAGAA
>PVJI01011615.1:0-55024 GCA_004026765.1 Micronycteris hirsuta | reverse complement strand
GGAGCGCAAAGGAAAGACAATGCGGGACATCTGTAACTGTGTCAACAATAAAATAAAAAATACATAAAAATAGAAAAGCATTCCAGTAAGAGGAGCATTCAGAATAAATGCTCTTCATTTTATGATTCCTTAAATGATATATAACGAATATAAGCCTTCAAATCTGTATAAGAAATTGCAGAGCTCAGGACATGAGATTTGGGGAAGCTATTCATAAATTTATTCTTGTTGGATATCACCCAAATTTCCAAATCTTTCCTCCAGACCCTTCCTTAATCTTATTGCTCAAAAAACTATACTTTGTGAAGTGGGCACTATTAATATTTGCTAAAGGCCTGTTAGTTGCTTTATTCACATTTCAAGGAATAAAATGGGTCCCAGGAAATTAAGGAATCTGATCAGCATCTACATTTTTTATATAATTAGTCTATTTATAATAAAACTGTAATCTCTATATTCTCATGTAATTAAAAATTCCTACCTGTCTCACTTTGTCTCTAGGTTGCAATCTTATCATAGTTTACAAATTTTATCGTAAATGTATAAACTGTAGGCATATATCAAATAATTTTAGTTTATTCTGTCAACACACCAGAATACTATTCTACCGTATTCCTTACTAACTCTGGTTGGTTAGCCAGTTTATTAGTGAACATCTCTTAGTTAACATAGACCAGACACTGGATTTGATTTCTAAGTGTGATGCTTTGATGCATAGCCACAGATCCATACCGCTAGCTGACTGAGGAAACTTTGCT
This sequence comes from Micronycteris hirsuta, assembly GCA_004026765.1. Taxonomy (NCBI): domain Eukaryota; kingdom Metazoa; phylum Chordata; class Mammalia; order Chiroptera; family Phyllostomidae; genus Micronycteris; species Micronycteris hirsuta. Next base: position 54,266 of record PVJI01011615.1, on the reverse strand, counting down.
CCTCTACACAAAAATAACCACTTTGAAATCTGTGCCCTTCATTCTGACATATTTCTATAATTGTTTGTATAATTGTATCACCATACCCATGTAAGAAATGTGTTGCACTATGATGTTATCATAGCTACAATGTCAGAAGGCAGTAGGAATTCTTCAGCTTTATTATAATCTCATGGGAGCACCGTTGTTATGTGTAGTCCTTTGTTGACCAAAACATCATTATGTGGTTAATGACTATACATCATAGTGATTTAATATTTATATAGATTATGAAATGATACCTATGATGAGTCTAGTTGTTATCTGGTACCATACAAAGTCATTACAAGGTTATTCAATGTTTTCCCTAGGCTGTACATTACATCCTCATGACTTATTTACTTTATAACTAGAAGCCTGTACCTCTTAAACCTCTTCATCTGTTTTGTCCACCTTGTACCTATACATGAGTTTCTTGTACCTACAACTCAGTTTCTCTTTCATTTATTCTTTTGTTTTGTTTTCCTCTTTTTAGATTTCACATATAAGTGAGTCCAACTGGTATATGTCTTTCTCTATTTCACTTAGAGTAACACCCTCTGGGTCCATCCATGTTGTCACAAATGGCAAGATTTAATGCTTTTTTATGGCTAATATTCCTTTGTGTACATATATCACTTCTTCTTTATCCATTAAATGACCAATGAGAACCTAGGTTGCTCCCATATCTCAGCTATTTTAAATAAAGCTGCAATGAACATAAGGGTGAATTACTGTTTCATTTTTGTCAAATAAATACCCATAAACAGAATTGCTGGATCATGTGTTACTTCTATTTATAATTTTTTGAGGTAGCTCCATACTGTTTTCCATGGTGGCTGAAGCATTTTACATTCCCACTGACAGTGTACAAGACTTCCCTTTTCGCCACATCTCTGCCAACATTTTTACTTTTTGTCTTTGTGACAATAGCCATCCTGACAGGTGTGATGTGGTATCTCACTGTGGTTTTGATTTTCATTTCCATCATGATTAGTTATGTTGAACATCTCTTCATATGCATGTTGGCCATCTGTACATCTTCTCTGAAATAAATGTACATTTTCAAGTGCTCTGTCCAATTAAGAATAGGGTTACTTATATTGTTTGATATTAACAAACAATATATTTTACTATTTTATCAAACAATGTATCTTTATATTCTTCATGTTAAACTCTTACTAAATGTGTGATTTATAGATACTTTATCACATTAAGTAGATTACCTTTTTGTTTTGTTGATGGTTTTTTAAGCTGTGCAAAAAGCTTTTTAGTTTGATATAATCCTATTTGGTTACTGTCTTTTGTTGCACTTGCCTGAGAAGACTGGTCCAAAAAACTTGCTAAAGCCAACATCAGAGCTTACTGCCTTTGTTTTATTCTAGGAGCTTTTGGTTTTAGGTCTTATCCTCAAGTTTTTAATCAATTTTGAATTTATTTCTGTATGTGGTGTAAGACACTGGTCCAGTTTCATTCTTTTGCATGTAGCTGTACACTCTTCCCAATGCCATTTATTAAGGAGAATGTCTTCTCCCCATTGCATTCTTCCCCTTTTGTCATAGATTAACTTACCATACGTATGCATATGTTAATTTCTGGTCTCTTTATGCTATTCCATTGAGCTATGTGCCTGTTTTTGTGCCTGTACCACACTCTTTTGATTATTATAGTTTTACATTGCAACTTGAAATCAGGAAGTGTGATGACTCCTGCTTTGTATTTCTTTCTGAAGATTCTTTTGACTATATGAGGTCTTTGTGGCTCTGATAGGGAACTTATGAGTTGGAAAATTTTAGTTTAAGTAATAGCTAATAAACTTAGTAATCAATGCACATAAAAGCTTTTGTTCCAGGAACTGAAGGTATCGCCCACCCTGACTCCAGCAGACCATAAGCAGTTCCACCTTTGTTCCTCCAAACAACTCAAGATGATACCTGAGCCACTGTACTCCAGGGTGATATGACCACCACCCAGGACACAGCTTAAGACCATCTCCAGGACAGGAATGCTGAAGTTGTTTTTTTCTAATCCAATTAACTTGTCCCTGAATTTCAAAACCCCTCACCACACCTGTTTATTCCCTGCTATAAAAATATTGGCCTGGAAAGAAAATACAAGATGGTCTGTTAGGGTATGAACCCACCATCTTATCAGATCACCCGCCATCTTCTCAGATCGCTGGCCATCTTAATAAAGTGCCCATAAAGATTGAATCCCTGTCTCTGCTTATTGGGTTTGGTAGCAACAGGCAGTCTGAACTCTGGTGTCTTTTCCAGTTTTATATTTTGTCTTTTCCAGTTTCAGCTCCATACAAATTATTTTGTTCTAGTTCTGTGAAAAATACCATTGGTATTAATGAAACTATAAAAGTCAGTGTTTATGCTGCCTGTCACTACCAGAACTGTTAAATAGAGACAAGGATTGAATCTTTACGGGCACTTTATTCAGATGCCAGTGATCTGAGAAGATGGCAGTTTTTGTACCCTCGAAAAATGTCTAAACCTCTAATCTCAAGAGGACTTTTTTATAAGGAAAAGAAAGGGTAGGTAAGGATGGAAAAAAAGGTTATTGGATAAGGTTTGTAATCCTTCAGTGATTTTCCTGGTACTTCTTTATCTGTTGATTAGCAATTCTTTATTTGTGTGGTGGACTCCCTCCCTGGAACACAATGGCTCAGAGATCATCTCAATCACCTGAAGACCTCCTGGAGTCACATGGGTCATGCCTTCCAGTTCCTGGAACAACACCTTTCCTCATGCATTAATCACTTAAGCCTATCAACTATGACTGAAGCTAAAATCTTTAACTGGAGTCCTCCTATCCTGATGAGGATTGCACTGAATATGTAGATTGCTTTGACTGGAATGAACCTTTAAACAGTACTAATTCTTGTGGATGATAAACACGGTATATCTTTCCATTTTATTTATGTTGTCTTCCATTTCTTTCATCAATGTCTTATAGTGTTCAGAGTACTGGTCTTTCAACCCCTTAATTAAATTTATTTCTAGGTATTTAATTCATTTTAATTCAATTTTTTAAATTACTTTATTGTTGTTCAATTAGAGTTGTCTGCATTTTTCTCCCCTCCCCTCCTCCCCACCTCATCTAAACCCACCTCTCTCCCTTGCTTCCACCCTCCCCCTTGGTTTTGTCCATGTGTCCTTTATAGTAGTTCCTGAAAACGCTTCTCCCCACAATCCCCTCTCCCCTCCCTTCTGGCTATTGTTAGATTGTTCTTAATGTCAATGTCTCTGGTTATATTTTGCTTGCTTTTTCCTTTTGTTATGTTCCAGTTAAAGGTTAGATTATATGGCATTTGTCCCTCACTCCCTGGCTTATTTCACTTAGCATAATGTTCTCCAGTTCCATCCATGCTGTTGCAAAGGGTATAACCTCCTCTCTGCTGTGTAGAATTCCATTTGTAAATGTACCATAGTTTCTTCATCCACTCATTTGCTGATGGGCACTTAGGTTGCTTCCAGCACTTGGCTATTATAAATTGTGCTGCTTTGAACATTGGGGTGCACAGGTTCTTTTGGATTGGTGTTTCAGGGCTCTTAGGGTATAATCCCAGCAGTGGAATTGCTGGGTCAAAAGGCAGTTCCATTTTTAGTTTTCTGAAGAAGCTCCACACTGTTTTCCACAGTGGCTGTACCAGTCTGCATTTAGGGTTCCCTTTTCTCCAAGTCCTCACCAGCACTTGTTTGTTGATTTGTTTATGATGGCCATTCCGACCAGTGTGAAGTGTAATCTCATTGTGGTTTTAATTTGCATCTCTCTGATGGCTAATGAAGCTGAGCATCTTTTCATATGTCTCTGGGCCCTCTGTATGTCCTCCTTGGAGAAGTGTCTGTTCAAGTCTTTTGCCCATTTTTTAATTGTTTTTTTTTGTCTTCCTGGAGTGGAGTCATATGAGTTCTTTATATATTTTGGAGATCAAACCCTTGTCTGAGGTATCATTGGCAAATATGTTTTCCCATACAGTTGGTTCTCTTTTTATTTTAATACTGTTTTCTTTAGCCATGTAGAAGGTTTTTATTTTGATGAGGTCCCTTTTGTTTATTCTTTCCTTTATGTCCCTTGCTCTAGGAGACATATCAGTGAAGATGTTGCTGCGTGGAATGTCTGAGATTTTCCTACTGATGTTTTTCTCTAGGACTTTAATTCAATTTTAAAGGGGACTCTTTTCTTAATTTCTTTTTCTGATAACTTGTTATTAGCATATAGAAATGTAAACAATTTCTATGTATTAATTCTATATCCTATGACTTTACTACAATTATTTTTTAGTTCTAACAGTTTTTTGGTGGAGTATATAGGGTTTTCCATATATATAGTATCATTCATCTACAAACAGGGACAATTTTAGTTCTTCCTTTCCAATTGGGATGCCTTTTATTTCTTTCCCTTGCCAAACTGCTGTGCCTAGACATTCCAATACAATGTTGAATAAAAGCACCAAGAGTAAGCATCCTTATTGTTCCTGATTTTAAGGAAAAGCTTTCAGCTTTTTACTGTTGAGTACAATGTTAGCTGTGGGCTATAAATGGCCTTTATTATGTTGAGGAAGGTATGGGGAAGGGAAGGCATTCTATAGTCCAATCATCAGGTCTCAGTATTTTTGTAACCCTATGCCTCCATAACTATAAATCTAACACTTAGTTCCTCTCCTCCTCAGGTGTGATAAGCATGCCTAGAGCAGACTTAAAGGCCAGAGCCTGCTGAAGTTGGTTATGTCACTTCCCTAGGTTGAAAATCCCAGCATATTGAGCTCCGCTCAAACAGTTTGTCATCATGAACAATAAAATGATCCAGTATATTTCCAAATGGTTCATTTTCCCCTTCTCCTTTCTGGAAGCATGAAGGCACAATCTCTGATATTTACTGTGTGACTCTAACAGATGTGTGAGGCAAAACTCACAAAAGTTGGGATCCCCCCAATGACTGGGTCATCTTTCAACTTTCATCTCCCACTTTTCCACACTGAGCCTCCAGAAATTCATCAATTATAGCTCAGGTTTCCCTAAATTGGCACTGGTTTCTGTGGAAGTTTCATCTAGTCAGTTTCTGCTTTGGTAAGTTGTGATTCTCTGCACTTGCCTGTACTCTCTCCAACATTGGGGCAGCAGTTTACCCTATGACCTCATTTCTCTTGTGGATCTGTTAGGTAGCAGCCAGAGGGGAAATAAAGGCAGAGCCCTCGCCATTATAATCTAACAAAGAACTTAATACAGGAGGCTAGAAGCAAAGGAAGACAACAGTCTTACCTGTTGACCCAGCAGTCCTCAGCATGATCCGATAAGACTGCCAGACATTCCGAACATCACAAGCAAAACTGTAATAGTACAGCAGAAGGAGAGGGTCCTTGAGACTGGGCTTCTGTAAGCTTCTGTAACAACATTACTAAGATTGCCAGGTGTCCTGAATATCCCAAGGCCTAGAAGGCAGGTGGGGAGACCTTGAAAAGTCTATGCACCATTTCCACTATCTGGGAAAGAACCCCCACAAATACCTACAATTGTGTAGTCACATCTTCCCAGGGGGAAGCTAGCACCACCTCTATCCACCAACCAATATATAACTCCCTCACCCCTATCCTACCAACTATATAAGTTCTCAGAACAAAGGACCTGATGCTTCTTGCCACCCTTACTTTGGCCACCCAAGCTCTTGCCTTTCACCCCCACCTTAGCTACGCTCCTTAGCACGAATAAACTTTGCTTGCATGCTAACAGGCCTGCTGACCTGTAATTCCTAATTGTGTCAGCATGAAGAACCAAGTTTCTCCCATTACAGATCTAAAAATAGTTATTAATACTTTTTGTTCCGACTTTTATTTTTTGTTAGAATAATAAAAGTGGGGGTGGGAGTGGGGGTTTCTAAGCTTTTTATGTAACAGACCAGAAACTAAAAGTCTGCTTCAGATTTTTCAAAAACATATTTATCTTCTACATAAAACAGACTGTCTTTGTGGCCTACCCTGCAACTGCCTATTTCTTAACTTGTTTAGAATGTGATAGTTGGAGCTGCTAAAGTCACCTTACAACCAGGATGAAAGACTCTGCTGACATCTAAGGAGGGCAGGTCAGAAAGGGGATGAAATTTGGGCCCCATATTATCTCTTCTAAATCTGACACTGTCCAGCTCTGGAATTCCTGTTATATGAGATAAAAATAAGCCTGTGTTAACCAAGGACACTTAAGAGTAAATGGTTTACACTTTTCAACATACAGAGGGTAAATATAACTTAAAATACTCTAATCGGGGAGATAGCAGAAATCCAATTAGTACTATTTGTGCCAACCACACCCATAGAAATCTCATTCTGGCACATCAGCAGAAAGCAGATGGATATTCTATTGAGATCCTCCCTTAAACCACCAGCCTATAAAACTCTCAAGACAAAGGACCCAGCTGTGCTCTTCCTTCCAAGAACACACCGGTGCCTTTTCCTCCACCCTCTTCTTCCCCCACAGGTAGGTGTGCATCTCCTAAACTCTAAGACTGCAACCAGGCCAGCAATGGGCAGCAGCGGCTTGTCCCAGGTTTACTCACTGAACCTATCTCCGAGGCCCCATTTTCTCTGACTTCTCAGTAAGCAAAAACAGCCCTGCCTAAGCTCTCTCCTGTTGATTCTTCTAAGCCTTTTCTTGTTTCATTGCCCCAGCTTTAACAGACAAACTCTCCAAAAAATAAATAAATAAATAAATAAATAAAAGTCCATGTTGTCTAAATCACTTCTGGTCAGCTATTCTTTTGCTTTGCAGCGTAAATAGTCCAACTGATAGATTTTAGAAAGAAGAAAATATCCAATGTTAAATCAGCCAATTTATGGTATTACAGCCTCTTCCTTTCGAATTGTTAAAGCAGTCATCTCTGTGTCCTGTTCCCTCTCTGATATCATCCCCAAGATGATATGTAAGACTACATGAAATATTACTATGAACTTGAGGTCTCTGAAAAGAACTGAGTGCCATGTCTCCACTGTCTACTGGTTCTTCTTAGGTCCCTGCTGCTAAGTGGCTGGCAGCGATCAGTTTCCACTGAGTACAACTGTTCCCTTTGACCTTGGCAGCATGAGTACTTACTCTCTACCTTTTTGGTGTCTGAGAATAGTTTGTTCTCTAGTAGTTCAGCTCCATGAGTCCCTGCCTGTTGATTCTGCCCCACTTCAATTATCGCTGGTGCTTCATATCCCCTGAGATGGCTATGACATCTATTCAAACCCTACTGAATGATCCCCTTGTGCTGTTTGATCACAGAATCACATCTTGCTACAAAGCATATAACAGAACTACTTGATAGTTTTTGTGTCTCACTGAAATCAATGAAGTCCAGGGGTAACTCAAGAAAGCAAAAAAAAAAAAAAAAGGGAAAGGCAATACTAGTGGCTAAACATGCTCCCGCAGCATAGATAATATTCAGGTGTACATACCCCGTATTGTCATAGCTCAGTTAGTTTCAACAGTCCAAAACAGATAGCAGGGGAATAAAAGGCACCTCACTTCTTTGACTTTCTACACATTCTTGTAAAAATACTCCCTTCTTCAGTAGCTTCAGTCCTCATAAAAGAGAAGGGCACATTTCTGTCACTACCTGCAATCCTCTCTTCTTGTTGCTCGTCTTAAAATGTATTAGGGACAAACAGAGTAGATTTTTAACTTAATGCTTCTTTTCACCCAGACTTCCTTAACACCGTATCTTCTGTACTCTTACCCCTTTTCAAATATTATAATGACAGAATAGCACCGAGGAGCATAATTTATGAGGAGATAAATGAAAAGGTTTAGCAGTTAAGCAATGTAAGATATTATTCCCTTTACCCAATCAACTTAAATTGATAAAGGCTAAGTTAGCAAGAGAGGGGTTTTATTGAAATGATAATGGATAGCTCAAAAATCGAAAGGGAATGCTTTATAAGTGATCAGAAGAAAACCAAGGGTAACTCAGTAGGTAATGAAAACAAATGTAAGGCTTTTCAAGGTACCAAGAATTAGTATACATAAATAACTTCCAATCTTTCTCAGTCATTTTACATTCAGTTAGCTCAAAGTACAAATTCCCAGGGAAGAAGGTAAGTTTGGCCTAGTTTAGATTTCATTCCCCTTCCTTAGCTAAGACATGACTTGGACAAACTCACTATCTCAAATGGGGGAAGGATAATTGCTCGCACAAAAACATCAGGGCGCTGTTTTGAGAAAGCTAAATATATACGGGTATTAAAAATGACAGATGTTGCCCGGCTGGTGTAGCTCAGTGGATTGAGCGCGGGCTGGGAACCAGAGGGTCCCGGTTCGATTCCCAGTCGGGGTACATGCCTGGGTTGCAGGCCAGGTCCCCAATGAGGACCATGTGAGAGGCAACCATACATTGCTCTTTCTCCCTCCCTTCTCCTCTCTCTGAAAATAAATAACTAAAATATTAAAAAAAAATGACAGATGTCTATTACATGAAGAGAGCTTTGGACAAGGAAGATTTCTCAATCTCTTCCTTCCTCTAAAAAATTTCCATACTTAATAATCCTTAACATAATACTGCTGCCATTTCCTCTAGAACAGAAGATATAGTTCTACATCAGTGAGTAAATAGAAATGAGAATTATTTTACAGTTTACACATTTTATTTTCTTAATAAGTTTAGTTAATGCTAAGGGGAGTCAGAAACATTACAGTCCAACAAAATAGCACAACTAACCCACAAAAAAATGTGGATATAGTTTTAGGAGCATGTCACCAACATCATTTTGAAATAAACCCATATTACTTATCTACCCTGTGGGTAAAGAAGCAAAAAATTTCCAGTGTCAGTTACATAACTAATAGAGATTATGGCAAGAGTTTAAAGAATTTGGATTTGTTACTTCTTAGTCCTTGACTAGTTTCCCAATATGTAAAATTGGGACAATAACTGTTTCTCTAAACTATCTAGTAGAAATCAGGGAAAAACAAATAAGATAGTAAAAATAACATGTTTTGAGTACGAACTATGCTCCTTACCATCAATACTAAAAGTCTGCATTAAAGTAATGCTAGCTATATGAAGACTTTCATCATTTTTATCAAGAAATAATACACAGAATATGGCTTAGTAAAATATAAAATGAATCTTTCACAGACAAACAATTTTTGAATCAATATTTATTCATAACTCACTCAAGGCTAACTTCAAAGTGTTCAACTAAATCACTAATTCTACTTCTTCCCCAGAAGAGGCAGCATTTAGTAAACTTCAACAAAATATTCCTTTTCTCTTTCTGAAAGGAAGATAACTGCCAGAGATGCAAACCATAACATAACAAAGATATATATCAATATGCCAAAAAGGGAAAAACAATCTTATCCTTTTTCTATAATGCAGCATTAGTCAAATTTTATATAATCAAAATAAACTTTGATATTTTGTTGTCAATATTTTATAAAGAATATAAAGGGACTTTTGCCCTTCTCATACAAGTGTTTGGCAGAAGAAATCCTTACAACATTATGAACAGAGTCCTTAAATTACATTCCAAGGCAAAAACAGACCTCTCTAGGGTATGTGATAGTCTAGGACTTCAGAAATTTACGGTTGTAAGAAGTTCTACCTTAGAGTATCCATTTTTCAGTCTGTCCCTAATGCCAATACACAAGACACAGACAATTTATAATGCAGTAAACAGACACTCAAATTGGCCTTTTTTGCTGAGCAGTTTAAACAAGGTCACTAAAACAATGACACCCTGATAATGACCTCTTTCATCTTGTGTATATGCAATCAATATTAAGACACTAGAATGACTACTACATCAAAGCAAGTAGTTTGAATTAACTTGCTCTACTTGCTCTAGAAATAATAGCATGGATAATCATCTAGAGTGTGGAAATGTATTACAAATATATGAAATATGAAAATGTATATATACTATATGAGATAAAACAAAAATTAATGCATGAAACGATGATTGTGCTTTAAGTCATATGACAAAAACTACCTGAACAATGAATAAATAATTTAGTAAGTCATCTAGTTGATTTGGCTAGCCAATATCAAGCACCCTCAGTTTCCATTGATTTATCATTTTTTAAAATGTTTTTGGAATTCATTTATTGTTCATACTTACATATATAATACACAAACTATAAACAAAGCTTGTTTGTGTTTTTAAAATAAATGAAACCTACTTCATTAAAAATAGTGTAATCACACTTCAGTTCAGATAAATAAAATATATTGTTTAGTATTTAAATATCTTCTTAGAATAGAATGAGTTATATTTGGATATGCAATTCAATAAAGTCATTAAAAAGAAGTCATAGCTTTAAACATAATCATTTCTCAAAATAACATATTCAGAATATTTTTATAAATGAAGATATAGCACTATTTATTATATATTATGAGTATGATTTGAAAGGGCTGATAGTATGGAGTCATATTCCCAAGGACTACAAAAGAAGAAAATCATATATTAAATTATGACTTTAGCTAGAATTTGCAAAAGCTGATACAATTTACATATATACTATAACCTCACAGAATGAATAAACTGATATCCAAGAAGGAAAAATGTTATTAGTCTATACCTTTGCAGAGGTGATTGTAAGCTTTTGTAAATAGCTGCTTTCATTCAACTAAATGTAACTATTAGCATTTCTCAATTTATAATCAATAAACTATAATAATAAAATATCATCAGCTCTTATTTATTGAATATCTAATCTTTACCAAGCATTGTGCTAGTTAGTAGTAACAAAATACACTGTCTAATTTAAAAGTTATAAAACCACAATAACTTAGGTAATTTCTGTATACTGATAGTACTTGATGTTTTGAGGAACTGAAAATGATTTTACTCTAGTAACCTATATTAATTCACATCTGTAAGTTCAATAAACAATAAGTTGTTGTTTTTTTTTTTGATAACAGAATTACCAGCTAGTCCTTGTTCAATTTATCTAGCTGAACCTCAAGCCCAGTCAATGGGCTTAACCTTTCTCAAGACAGATTAATTAGGAGGGAAAAGTGTAGTTGGAATTATTTTTCACATATTTTATCTCTACAGTACATAAAGAGCAAAAAAATTTAGGCCATAGTATGAAAAATAAAGAGAAGAAAGAAATATTAGTCAATTGTATTTTCCTCTGTGGTTATTTCTTCAAATTCTGAATTAACCATTTTTAGTTTATTTAATTTATTATAAATTAATGGCAATTTAAGTTCTACATGGCATTTCAGTGTAAGGACTAGAATAATCTCCCACTGATATATTTAAGAAATTTGGGGATTATCTATTTCATTCTTGCTTCACAGCAATTAGAAACTCAGAGTATATGAAGTCTGCCATGTACTTACAGAGTTCTTAAAATGGTTTTAATATGTTTTCACAACTATTTATTTTTTAAACTCTTCTTGGAGAATGCAAAATGAGATAGAACTCCAATCCATTTTTAAAAAGTTAGCAGTGCAGTTATTATAAGGAAATTCAAGAACATAATGAAAATTCACAAGCTTTGATCATGCCCTTTCTTTTACACAATTATATACATTATTCAAGGTTTTTACTTATCATTTCATTTGGGTTTTCAAGTGTAAGTGAAAAGATACTCATCAAAGATCATGGAATTTAAAACAACATAAAATTTGACAATATGTTTATTTTGATTGGATATAAATTAATAGTCTACTTTACTCAGTTTAACTAAATGTCTCCAAATAAGACATATAATGACACATCATCAATGACCTCTCAACAACTAGTTCTAAATACTTCTTTCTTGAAGGTCTTTGTCTTCAGCCTTCAAATCATCTGAACAGTTTTCCCACTGAAAATTGAATCCCTTGAGATCCATGATGCTGTTTATTGCCTCATATCTTAGACTGCATATTCTCCGCCTCAATAGCCAGCTGCTCTTATTAATACTGTTCTCCTTGTATATAAGTTCACAGGTCTATTCACAGAAAATCTTCTTCACAGTTTCATTAATTCTCACTGATTGCCTTAGAACCTTCATGCATATAATTCCAAACTTTTCTTTAGAAGTGGTGGGGTTTGTTTTGTTTTTTAAAATGTCATTATTTTCTTACATAATTATATTTCTTTATGGTTTCTGCCTTGAGTTTTATACAAGAAAAAGGCATTTCAAATACAAGGTTTCATAAATATTGGCAGGGACATTCTTCTATAAACTTTATTTTTTTTCTCTTAACATGTTTAATCTGGAGTGTATTTTTATAACAGATGAAAGGTTAGAAAAAAAGCTTTGGTTAGCTCACATCATTAAGCAAAGCATGTCTATTTCAAAGTTATGATCTTACTGAACTTTAATTTGGGATAATAATGTTTTACTTCATCTGCTGAATCTAGCCAGTAGATATTCATATGATTAGATTATTAGAGAAAAATGAGAATTTTATTGTCACTTTTCTAATACTATATAATTTTTTAAAATATGAATAATAGTTTAAAAACTGATAATATCAAACACTCTCAAATTATTTTGGAAGAAGCTGACCATCATATTTTATTATTAATTGTGATTGTAGCTGCTAATGATCATTTGTTGTGATTTGGAACTTTGAGTAATTTTTCTAATCCAAGGACACTGAAAGTTTTATTTACTTCATTTTGTAAATCATAAATAGACCATCTGCTAGAAAAACAGTTTTCAAAATTCCCTATATCCTGAAAAATTTGGATTATTTTAGTAAGTTTTCGTACTTATAAGTTAATAAAAATTGCCTTTAAAGCTATTTGGTCGAGCAACTTTGGGTTAAATTTTATAAAATGTATACGATTTTCCTATTTTATTATCACATTTTTATTTGCTTTTGTTGTTTGTTAATTAGCATTTTTGTGAGGGTGTGAGAGGGAAAATATTTCATTGTGAGAAAAAAACAGTTTGAACAGAAAAAATCTAAGAACAAAAATGATGTTGGAATTATCACAAATGAGCTTCAAACTTGCAACTACAAAAACGTTTAAGGACTCTAAGAAGACTGCAATAAGTTAAGGATGCATATTATAATACTGCACAGAGCAACTATTCAAAAAATAATACAAACAAAATTAGTTTACAAGCCAGAGAGATATTAAAATAGAATACTGAAAAATAATCCACCAAACAAGAAAGAAAAAAATACACATGGGAAAAAAGGAAATTCAAAACATGATGAGATGATTAGAAAATAACTAATAAATTGTCAGATAAATACAAATAATAAAAAAAAACTATTTATTATAAATATGCTAAACTCTCCAACCTAAAGAACTTTATTTTCAGACAGTAAGATCTAAATGAACATTGTCTGTAAGAATGGACATACAGAGGGCCCAGAGACATGAAAAGATGCTCAGCATCACTAGCTATCAGAGAGATACAAATTCAAACCACAATGAGATATCACCTCACACCAGTCAGAATGGCCATCATAACCAAATCAACAAGCCAGTGCTGGTGAGGTTGTGGAGAAAAGGGAACCCTACTGCACTGTTGGTGGGAATGCAGACTAGTGCAGCCTCCATGGAAAACAGTATAGAATTTCCTCAGAAAACTAAAAGTGGAACTGCCTTTTGACCCAGCAATTCCACTGTTGGGAATATACCCTAAGAGCCCTAAAACACCAATTCAAAAGAACCTATGCACCCCAATGATCATAGCAGCACAATTTACAATAGCCAAGTGCTGGAAGCAACCTAAGTGCTCGTTAATAAATGAGTGGATCAAAAAATTGTGGTACATTTACACAATGGAATTCTACATAGCAGAAAGAAAGAAGGAGCTCCTACCCTTTGCTATACAGCATGGATGGAACTGGAGAGCATTATGCTAAGTGAAATAAGCCAGGCAGTGAAAGACGAATACCATATGATCTCACCTTTAAGTGGAACATAATCAACAAAACAAATGAGCAAAATAGAACCAGAGACTTGGAATTAAAGAACAAACTGATAGTAACCAGAGAAAAGGGAGGAGAGGGATAATGAGGGATAATGGGGGAAGGGCCATCAAGGAACATGGACAAAGCCAAAGGGGACAGGTTCAAAGGTGGGGCAAGGGGCCACGGTGGGGTGAAAATGGAGACAAATGTACTTGAACAACAATAAAAAAAAAAGATAGCTAATGTATCATTTTGGCCCCTTAAAAAAAGAGATGGATCTTAAATATAAAGATGGCTATCTCTTAAAAGTAAAAAAATAAAAAATACATATAAGAGAAAGAATAGTAACTGGAGCAGCTACATTAATATCAACTAAAATAGACTTCATAAAAGGATTACATGTCCTGGTCAGTGACTCGGGAATTAAAGTGTCATCCCATAACAGAAGGGTTGCAGGTCAGTCCCCAGTTGGGAAGCATATGGGAGGCAACTGATCAATATTTCTCTCTCTCTCTTCCTTCCTCTCTCTCTAAAGCAATGAATAAAATGTCCTCAGGTTAGGATAAAATAAAAGAAAAGGATTATTACTACACAAACATGGGACATTTCAGAAAATGATATGAGTCAATTAATCAGGATAATATAACAATCACAAATGTGTATGTACCTAAAAACTGAATTTTAAAATTCATAAAGCAAAAATTGAGAAAAATCAAGGGTGAAAAAAAAATTCAAACTGATGATTAGAGATTTTAACCAGATGTCATTCCTAAAATCCTTGGTGATGTCACCCCAAGCCCAAGCAAGGCTTGGGATGTGGTCATAGATGTTGCAATCCTTCCAGAATTGCAGCAATGTCTTCTCAGTGTTTTCCTCAGTTGCAGCAATAACCTGGGCAAAGGTTTTTCTCGGGCCTTGAAAGCTACAATAACTCCTTGATCCATTGGTTGTATCAAAGAGATAGTGTTTGGAGGGAAAAACAGCAATAAAAAAAAATGCCCAGGTCCATTACAAACAATAGGCAAAACTGAAAGGTTCGTTATTCTCTACACAATACCAATTCAGGAGGGCATCTTGGAAGAGGAGCTAAATCATCCATGACTCCTTAATGCTCCTATAGTGTACTGGCAATGTGTGCTTACCAATATTCTTGGAGACCCTAGTGTTCTAATTGTGCCAGATCACAAAGAGTTTTAATTTGTAGCCTGCGATATTGCCCACAACCAAGATTGTTATCCTATCCTAAAAACTTGAAACCCAGCATTGACTTGGTCCCCATACAGAGTCCTTTCAGACATCTGTTTCTAGAATAGGAAGATTTCATCCATACTAAATATGTGCTTTGGCAAGTAATGTTTTTCCACAGTTTATAAGGTTTCCAAAAATTCTTCAGCTGCTTTTATATCAGGATTCAGACTCACTGCTCACTTTCGTCTTCTGTAATGAATAACAATTCTCGAATCATTTAAACCACTCAAGAGTTAGCAGTAAATTCAACATCATAGTAGAGCCCAAACTCTTCTTTCAATATGGAAAACGAACATGTTGCCTCAGTTGCGATGGCCACAGTGCTAAGAGGGATACACTTCACCATCTGGTCTTCAATCCAGGTCATAAGAAGCTTCCCCATGTCTGATATAAGCCATTTTTGAATTTCTTTGTTAATCTCCTTGCTTCCGATGATGCTGATTCTTTAGCAGTTTCCAACACTTTGTTCTTGCTCTTCAGGATCATAGATATGGTAGAATGAAACATGCCTGAGTGGTAAGCAATAACCATTATTGACTTTCTACCTTTGTCATCCTAAATCATTTATAATTTTATTTCCAGGTCAGTCAACATGGCCTCTTCTTGGCAATATTAGCAGTGAATTTTGTACACTTAGGGGCCATGATGAACTAAAGAACATGAAATTAAATCAAATATAAGAGAAAATAATACAATCAAGAGACATGGCAAACACCAGATATATGAGGCTGCTCCTGCCATAACAGAGCACGCAAACTATTCTTTAATAAGTAAAATACACTTTAAAATAATAAAAAGTAGAATAAATAAATAAAGCAGCAACACAGTCATTTATTGTCATTATCAAGTATTATGTACTGTACATAATTGTATGCGTTATACTTTTATACGGCTGGCAGTGCAGTAGGTTTGCTTACACCACCATCATGCCAAACATGTCAGTAATGCACTATGATGTTAGGATGGCTATGTCACCACTAGGCAATGGGACTTTTTCAGCTTCATCATAATTCTATGGGACCACAATAACACGTGTGTTCTGCACATAAGTGTCTAGCGTAACTCAGCTTAACCCAATAAATCACAAAGATGAAAAAAATAAATCAATTATTCAAGCAACATCAGAATTTTTTTTTCATTTCTTTAAATGTGCCAAGCTCCTTCTTCTACATGGGACTAGTTGGATATTATATATATTTCCTCAGAAATTCTCTCTCCACACCACCAATTTCTTGACCTCTTACTCATATATTAGATATTTTAAAAATCAGTGCTGTTGCATTTGCTTGACTTTAGTCTCTATCAGAAAAAAGGTCAGGGTCTTCCATACTGTGTTTTGTCCCAAGCAATTAGACTTGATATAAAATAATACATGCTTACTAAATATGTAAAAAGATTAATTAAATGAGACTATTTTTAATACATAAATTCCATTCTGTCTTTCATATTTTGTTTTTATGATTCATCAATTTCTTAACTTTGTCCTCTATTTCACTAAATGGGTTCTCCTACAACCCTATTTTATATTTACTCTATCCAATGTGCTTTATAAGCAAAAATAGACAATCATGTTTTCCTCTACAATAACCTTTTCATACTTTTTTTCACGATTATGCTTTTAATGTATTCAATCTCATTAAATGTCCTTTTGAATTTTATTAAATAAGAGTTGAAGATTTATAAAGTTCTCCTGTTTGTTACATAAACACTATTTTTCAAAGGGCCATGATTTTGTCCCAATACAGAGATTAGATCCTTTTCTTTGTGCCTTATGCTAAGTTTTTTCACAAGTTACATGAATTATTTTCATGATATCCATAAGCTGTCTCCAGATCTTTGATCAGGAAATCCATATTAACCAGGGCTCTGCCTTGTCAAGAGGACTCAAATAGAGGACTCAAATACCAAGAAGTAATCAAAATAGCATGTTAATTATAACTGGACCTTTCATCCAAAACCACTATGCAATGCACTAGGGATGTGAATGAACTGACATGGAACAATATGCCTCTTTTGCCTCACTTGCAGTAGACTAGTACCTAAAGTAAAGCAAATAAAATGAACGATTTCCCCTAAGCCATGAAAATATCAAAATTTATAATTTCATTGAGATGAGATGTCCCAGCACTTGAGAAAACATATCTAGAGAGATAAGAGTAAGAAAGAGTTCATCCTCAATGTCTAGAACCTTTGACCAAAACTGTAGCAACAACTTTGGCAAGGCTGTTATGTGAAAACAAGATGGACAAGGAGAAGGCAACAAACATAAATGCTGAGGGAAAAGATAAGAAGGAGACAATAAAGAGAGAAGGATTTACTTTAACAAGCAGCTCTGGCCTGCTTATCATATTTGGAGATAGCACTTTCCAAAGAAAGTTGCAACACAATCTCTCGATATCTGTGATCTTCTCCAAAGACACAAGATGCAGCCTGTTTCTCTAGCACCCTGAATTTCGATAGGCCTTGTAACTGCTTTGAGTAACAGAATATGGCAGAAGTGGCACTGTACCAGTACGAAGAATAACCTTTAACAGGCCTGGCAACTCCTGCTTCCTGATGCTTCTTGCACACCTTTGGGATGCACCCTCTCAGAACCTAGTTGCCATGTTGTAAAAAGCCACATCACATGGAGAAGCTATGTTTCAGTCAACATGCGCACTTATGTTTCAGCCAACATCAACCACCAGCCATGTGAATAAATCATCTGAAATGTGCTGCCCAGTCAAGATTTCAGCTGACTTCAACCCTAGCCAACATCTGACTGCAATACCTCAGAAAGAAACACTAGGGAATCCAATCAAGCCACAAAGTTGTAAAAGATGGTAATAAATTGCTGTTCTATAGCACTATGTTTTGTGGCAGTTTATCACTCACCAATCCATAACTAGAACAGAATTTGGTACCTAGAAGTGGAGTACTGTTACAAGAAAAACTTAAATAATATATGTAATTTCCTTGGGACTGGGCAGTGAGCAGAAGACTATTCATGGGACTAAAATGACAGTGGGTAAATTGTTATTGGATGATGAAGAAAAGATGACTCATTTATTCTACAGAACAAAATTATGGGGTGTTACTTTCATATTATTTTATTTTCCTCTTTTACAACTAAGTAAATTATGGCTTAGTATAAATTTAAATATCTTTTCTAAAGAAAAACACCTATTAGTGGCAGATCAGAGATCCATACCCAGGTTTGTCTGACACCAAAGGGTATGCTTATTACTACTATATAATATAATATATGAATAGAAAGATATTGCTATTTTCCTATAAGCAGAGGTGATTCTCCTTCTTGGGAGAAGTAAAGCAAGGGAGATTATTGAGTAATTCCTAGAAACAATCACTAAGTCAGGTAAATTGTCTTACCCTTCTTTCTCTAAAATGGCCAGTCTGTGTTTGCCTTATATGGAACTGGTGCCAGTTTATACTACCAGTTAATTAAGTAACCCAGCCTCTTGAAAGGAAGAGGAAGGTAGTTGAACCGTGGGCTGTTCTAGCAGTAACTATTTTCTCTATATAGACTCTCCCTTGTTTCTAGAGAGTCCTATACACCAGGGCCAGATTCCATGGCACAAATACAATGAGACCATGCCCAACCTCTATTCTGGAGCTTCTAAAATATATATATATATATTAGACCTATTGTACTAAGAAAAAGTCATGTCAAAGGAACAGACAGTGACCAGAGGGAAAGGGGGAAGGGGATGATGGGGGAAAGAAGGGGAAGGGTCTAGTCAAGGAACATGTATAACTGACTCACGGACATGGACAACGGTGTGGGGATTGACTGTGGGAGCAGGGAGTGGGCAAGGCAGGGGAGAGCAAGGGAGAAAAATTGGGACAATTATAATAAAACAACAAAAAAAAACTGAAAGAAGGAAGGAAGGAAGGAAGGAAGGGAAAGAAGAAAGAAAGAAAGAAAGAAAGAAAGAAAGAAAGAAAGAAAGAAAGAAAGAAAGAAAGAAAGAAAGAGGGAGAGAAAGAGGGAGAGAAAGAAAAGAGGAAGGAAGGGAGGGAGGGAGGAAAAAAGTCATCTGAGAAGGAGGTCACAATTTCTATTTGTCACAAGTACCTTTGGTCCACACTCTAAATACATAATGTGATTATCTATAGCTTCTCAGGTTCTTAACTGCCAAACAAGTAAAGGGCAGCTCATTTTGAAAATTACTGATAACAGTAGAATAAAAAAAGGCCAACACTGGATTTCCCAATCTGTCCTCTAGTATCACACTGTCTTCATCTCTGTTGCCTCCAAATAGGTATAACAGCATCTTATTTTGTTTTCACATTTGTAGGTAGATGTGTTTTGAGTCAATGATTTGACATCATCATTCAATATCATGACATATGCACTCAATCTAGGAAAAAAATCTTTGATACCATTATTATATAAATTTCTCCTATTTTCATATTACTTTATTATAATATATGGCATACAATCCTTTCAAGAAGTTTATGGGTGGGTGTTATTACCACATTTTAAAAGGAAAAGAAACTGGAACTCACTGTGGCTAAGATGTTCCAGGTCACAAGACTGGGAAGTGGGAAATCAGAGTGTGCACCCTGGCCTGTATGGCTCCCTCTTTGCACATTCTCCAGTCATTTACGAGATACCACCTGCCACACATATTTCCAAAAAAGAGAAGTATGCATCATGGGGAAAAAGTGCTGTGGCAGACAAAATTTTTGAGTTTAAATATCTGGTTAGTACCTCACAGATTATGTGATCTTAGTCTCTTTTAGACTTAATATATCATCTATAAAACATTCAAATTATCATGATGAATTCAAGGACTCTCAGATAGGCAACAATACCTGAAAATCAAAATATCCAAATAAATAATTTCTTCTTTAAAATCTGCTCTTCATTTTTCTTCCAATTTGTTAAGACACAGCAGCATCAACGATCTAAGTTTGAAGCCAATTATCTTTGACTCTCTTACCTTTATTTTTAATGTTATTCTTACCTTTATTTTTAATATTAATTCTAACTCTACCTATCACAATTCTAACTCTAAACTACCGATCACAATATTCTGGCTTTTTACTTATATTGCCAAAAAGAATTTCCTGTTCTCTGGATAACTGTAATTACCTCCTTACTGTCCGAGGCCAGAAATGCTTCCAAAATAATGTTTCTAAATTCTGAAGTCATTTCTTCAACAAACTGACCATAGCCAAGTTTCAATTCTAAATTCTAGTGGCCATATATCTTCCACTAAAGCGAAAGTAAGGTACTCTCTACTACTAAGAACATGTTCCACATTCTCATACTATATGCTCATGCTAGCCTTTCAGCCTCTCATGCTTTTCTCTGTATGTCTGCCTACGTGAAATTTTAAAGATAGGACTCAGCTACCACTTCTTCACAGAGAGTGTCATCAATAAGTTAAGCTAGACATAACTGTGTATCTGTTTTACTTTATTATAGAAATTAATTTTGTTAATTGTATTAAAATATTACTAAACTCTTACGCCCTGGCTGGTGTAGCTCAGTGGATAGAGCGAAGGCTAGGAACCAAAGGGTCGCCAGTTTGATTCCGAGTCAGGGCACATGCCTGGGTTGCGGGCCAGGTCCCCTGTGAGGGCCATGTGAGAGGCAACCATACATTGCTGTTTCTCTCCCTCTGTCTCCCTCCCTTCTCCTCTCTCTAAAAATAAAAATAAAATCTTTTTTTTTTTTTAAGATTTTATTTATTTTTAGAGAGAGGAGAAGGGAGGGAGAAAGAACAATGTATGGTTGCCTCTCACATGGCCCTCACTGGGGACCTGGCCAGCAACCCAGGCATGTGCCCCGACTGGGAATCGAACTGGGACCCTCTGGTTCCCAGCCCATGCTCAATCCACTGAGCTACACCAGCCGTCAAAATCTTTTTAAAAAATAAAAATATAAATAAAATAAAAATATTACTAAACTCTGCCTTGAACTAAAATGATTGAATATAAACTATTACCAAGCATAGAACAGCATAAAAAACACTGTATCACTGTGCCCCAAAGTCCTTGCACATCATGACTTCAAATTTGTTGAAGATTATTTCCCCTGTAATTATCTTTGTCATATATTTTCATTTTCAAATCATTTTTTAAAGTCCTCTCCAGTCTGCTTATTCTGGAAAGATTCACTTTAAAATTGCACATATGAATGTGAGAATGCATCAAGCAATTGCCAATGAAGCCCAGAAAACAAATTAAGATATGACTTTGAGAAATAGTACCAGTCAAATAAAATTCTAGAACTGGGCAAACGAGACACTTGTTGTTTCTTTGGGAAGACCCTCATTGCCAAGCCTGAAAATGATGAAACGGTGGTCTCTGTGAAAAGAAGCTCATGCATCATGAGATCTAGTTGGAAAGCAGCCATATGTATGCATCAACTTAGTCATAACTTTCTAGTTAACTACATAGCACATAAAAATTATCGTGTGCTCTCTCTTTGATTTTTTAAAAATCTGAGTGCACAATATTTTCTTAAGCATGTCTACAATCGAAGTCATAAATCAAAGCACAAAGCTTTGTAATGCAAAGCTTTTTTTGTAAAAATTCAATGGCATTACAAAACTGAGATAATCCAAGAAATTTTAAATTTTTGCCAGAGTAATAAATCGTTAGTGGTTTCACCTTTCATTGATGTAATATTTAATTAACTTAATATTTATTACTTTTTTGGGGGGGGTTAAGATTTTATTTATTTATTTTTATTTTTATTTATTTTTTAATTTTATTTTTTTTGTTCAATTACTTTAATACTAATTAGGTTTCCACTAGGATTTTCTTAAGATACTTCAATAATTTAATTTTATGAACCAATTAGCAATTTAGCCAAAGGAAATCTACCCATGTTGGATTCTAAATTGTACAGGAAACATGTCAGATATAGAGCATAATATACTGCTAAAAAGAAGGGATGTTTTAAAGTAGGGTCATTTTGAGAATTATATTTGAATTACTATGTTTCTAAACTAAAGTCATAGGAAAATTAAATTGAAATGTAGACAAAGTAATATATAGGAGCATGAAAAATATCACCTGATGATGCAATTATTCCACATACTTTAAGATATGATTTTTTAATAAGATTTTATCTGAGTACATTAGATTATTTATAGTACTTGCAAGGATAATCTCTAAAATTTTTAATATACTTTAAATCTGTTAAAATATCAAAAAAATCAACATCATAGGATGCTACTATAATTAAGTACTGATTTGTGAGTGATTCTATTTTGGGCTCTTATTTACTAGTGAAACCTATAGAATTATCAGCTGGAATTCATCCTATAGTCTCTAATCTGTACAGTAGCAAAATGAATAGAATTTGCTGCAGATTCAGTTATAGTGTCAAAGTAATTTATTTTCTCCCTTAACACAAAATGTCTATTTTTAATATGGCAAAACCTTTAAAATGAAAAAGAAAATACGCTGACGTTCCCTGTGGTCAATGCCTAAAGTAAATGAGACGTCTAGATGTTCTCCCTAAAGTACCACAGCCAGCAAACACAAATGCCCCTGCTGACTTAGACTACTAGCCTTTCAAACCAAAATCACTTGGCCCTTATTTGGAAAAGGGGTAATAACTTCAGCAAAGTCCTCAAGTATTTAATAAATCTGTATTCAAGTAAGTTACAGTTAATTGCTAAAGCATATACCAAAAAAAGTATGTTTAATGAACTAAACCAAGCATGTTGTACATACATATGTGTTTTATTTGTGGAAGATTTCAAAACATTTAAAACCAGAAAAGACTGGCATGCCTGCTGTCACTTCCTGAACCCAATGAGCGGGGACCGTCTTACATTTTCATTCCACACCAGCCTTTTTGTAACAGAGAACAAAGTGCAGTGAGGGGTTTTGAAATTCAGTGGAAATTAGATTAAAACCTGTAGTATTCTCACCCTGGGCAGTTAGCTGTTCCCAGGGGCAGGTTGTAGTCTGTCTCTACCTGCAACACAAGGGCCTGGATGCCTCCACTTGTTCCCCAGGCGGTAATCTTTAGCAGTGCCCCAGGGGGTCGGCTATTTCTCCCAGGAGCCAGAACGAGCCTTATCTGTAGTTTCTGAAACAATAGCTTTAACATATGCATTACCTACTAGGTTTATTAACTATTTACCTTAAACTAATATTTTCCAACTCTTGAGTCCCCTATCACATTAATTAGATATCCTTGAACATTTTAGCACAAATTTTTATTTAAGATTCTATTGAAATGTTAGCATAAGTGTGCCCCAAAATATTTAATGCAAAATGTAATTAGGTCATTACAGCATACTTGATACTGTTCAGGTATTGTAAACTAGAATTAGTTGAGACGGCAATTCTTACAACTTAAAATACTTGAAATCAATCTTAAAAAATTTAGGAAAAGAGGCATGGTAGGACTTCCACTTTCAGTTTGAAAATATTAATATAAAGGGCTTAGAAGTGATCACTGTCATCCTTACAATAATGGAAACCCTGGGACACTGAAAATCAGTGCCTTTTCCTGGACCCATTAAAGAACTGAAGTCTAGGGGGCAAACCGCCACTCTGCAACACAGAGAAAGGTGAATCACAACTGGGATCTGCTTACCTACAGCAGAAATTGCTGGAGCTGTAAATTGGCAGGAGCATTTAAATGACAATTTTTTTTTAAGATTTTATTCATTTTTAGAGAGAGGGGAACAGGGGAGGGAGTCAGAGAGGGAGAGAAACAGCAGTGTATGGTTGCCTCTCACACGGCCCTCACTGGGGACCTGGCCTGCAACCCAGGCATGTGCCCTGACTGGGAATCAAACAGGTGACCCTTTGGTTCCCAGCCCGTGCTCAATCCACTGAGCTACACCAGCCAGGACATTAAATGACAATTTTAATAAATTACTACACACTGACTGTAGACTTACATGAAAGTGAAAAATTTCCTGGTGTCCTCATGATTATGGGGTCCACAATTTCATGAACTTTCCTTCCAGGAACAAATACATTGTTAAGGTAAAGATCTAAGAAAGATCCACTGTAGTCATGACAAAGTAAGGAGGAAGAGTAACATTGTGAAATATATCTAGAACACTCACCATAACAAAGGCCCACCCTCCACGGGAGAGTACTCTATCAGAGCAAGATGTGGAAATATTCAACCCTTACTCCAACTGGGGAGAGGAATTCCTCCCAGCTATAGTCCCCACTAGATTTATTCTCTCACCAAAGGATAAAAAATAGCATGGCTCACAATATCAAGAAAATAGACTGAGAACATTGCAATCAGGAATGTGGGGGACAGTAACATTTGTGAAGGTCAAAGCCCTGAGATGCAGGTCCACTGAAAGACTGGAATTTAACTGGATTATAGAATGCTCCCCTCCCCCACACTCCACCACCACACTAATGCTGCTCCAGTAGATTATAGCTGAAAGAGCTGCAAGATGTGTGATGTCTCCGAGAACAGTTTATAGAGAAGTCCCAAAGTCAAGAGGGGAAATAAATATAGGATATTACAGGAATTTGAAGCCTCTGGCACCTACTGCTACAGCAAACATTAAACACACCCAACTCCTAGCCAGATTAACATAAACACTCACACTAAAGGCCTACTTACTTCAGCTCTTACTATCCTGTCTGGTCTACAAAAAAAAAATTTAAAGGCCAGGCAAAGAGCAAGAACAAATGTTGTCTGGAGAGACAAAGACATCATCAGAACCAAAATCTGATTTAACACACATGCTGGACTTAGGACATTTAAAATAATAATAATTAATATTTAAAAGGCTTCAATGAAAAAAGTACACAGCATGCAATATATATATAAATTTTTTTTACACAGCATGCAATATTAACAGAGAGATGAAAACTACAATGAATCAAAAGTAAATGCTAAAAATCAGCAACACAGAGAGAAAATTCAGAATGCCTTTGATAGGCTTACTCAATACAACTGAATAATCAGTGAATTTAAAGGCATATCAATAAAAGTTCTAGAACTACCAAGAGTGAACTATAATGTAAACTACAGACTTTGAGTGATGATGTATTAATATGGGTTCAAAGATTATAGCAAATGTACCACTCTGTTACATACACATTATGAGAAAAGCTGTATGCGTGTACAGTAGGAGGTATGTGGGAACTCTATGTACCTTCTTCTAAATTTTGCTGTGAAACTAGAACTACTCTAAAAAATAAAGTCTATATATAGTTAGCTTCCCAATCTCAAGTGCAAAGAGAAAAAAATGAAAATAAAAAAGAATTGTGGGACAATTTCAAAAGTTATAACATACCTATAATTGGAAGGAGAGAAGTAAAAAGAAAAAGTGAAACAAAAAATATTTTAAATAATAATGGCTGAGCACCTATTAAAATGAATATCAGTGACCAAAACACATATTATTGAACACCAAGCAGGATAAACAAGCAAGCAAAATTCTACCCAGGTATATCATGTATAAACTGTAACACCAAACAAAATAGTGGAAGAATCAAGAGATAAACAAAAAACAATAATTATAGTAGACCTCTCATTATTAACCATGCAAGAAAAGAGTTGAGAAAAATATTTAAATAGCTAAGAGAAAAAAATATGTCAACCTGAAATTCTATATCCTGTAAAATTACTCTTCAAAATAAAGGAGAAATAAAGGCATTATCAGACTAATCAGAAACATGAAATTCATTGCCAGCTGACTTGCCCTTCATGAAATATTGAAAGATTTTCAGGTAGAAGAAAAATGATATAGGTCAAAACTTCACTCTGCATAAAGAGAAGACTATCAGAGAAGGAATAAATTATGTTAAAATAAAATATTTTTAATTTTTTAATTCCTAACTGATCTAAAAGATAATAGTTTGCTTAAAGTAATGCTAGCAAAAATGTATTGGGTGGTTATAGTATATGGGTAAGTGAAACAAATGATACAAATTACTATAGACTGAATTATGTCCCCCTAAAATTCATGTTAAAGCCCTAATACCCAATGTGATTTATTTAGAGACAAGACCTATAAGAAAGTAATTAAGATTAAATGAGGTACCAAGGATGGGACTCTGATCCAACAGGATTATTGACCTTATACGAAGAAACACTGGAGAGCTTGGGATCTCTCTCGGCCATAGGAAGACACACATATATATATATATACATACATATATACACACACACACATAAAGATACACGCAAACACATATATACATATACACATACACATATATATATGCCAGAAAGAGAGTTCTCACAAGAAACTAAGTTGGCTAGCACCTTGTTCTTGGACTTCCCAACTTCCAGAACTGGGAGAAAACAATATTCTGTTATTTAAACCACCCAATCTGTGGTACTTAGTTATAGTGGTCCAAGCAGACTTACACAGTAACATCACAAGCAACAACAGGAATTAGGAATATTCTGAGTATCTATACTACATTTGAAGTGGTATAGTACTTTTTAAAGGTAGACTTAGATAGAATACATCTTGTAAAATCCAAGGAAACCATTGGGAAATAGTTTTTTAAAAAGCACAATTGAGCTCTGGCTGATATGGCTCAGTGGATTGAGGTCCGGCCTGTGAAGCAAAAGGTCACTGGTTGAAATCCCATTCAGGGCACATGGCACGGTTGTGGGCCAGGTCCCCAGTTGTGGGTGTGCAAGAGGCAACCGATTAGTGTTTCACGCAATGATGGTTCTCTCCCTCTCTTTTTCCCTCCCTTCCCCTCTCTCTGAAAAGTAAATAAAGATAATCTCTTTTTTTTTAAGTACAATTGATACACTGAAAAAGGAGATAAAATTGAATCATATAATTCAGAACCAGGGGAGGGAGAGAAAGTGGTGGTGGTGGTGGAGGTAAACAAAGAGCAAGAGCAATGAACAACAATGATTACACAGAGTAGATAATAATCAGTTATAACAATGAACAATTATCACTTTATGTGAGCATGGTCTGAAAATACCAACTGAAAAATAGAAATTGTGAAAGCATGTAAAAATAAAATACAAAAGAAAACAAGATCCAAAGATATGTTGTCTGCAAGTAATATATTTTACATTTAAAGACTACATATGGGTGAAAAGTAAAGGACTGGAGAAAGATACGCTAATACCAATCCAACGAAAGCTGAAATAGCTTTATTAGTTTCATATAAAGTAGATTCAGAAGATTATCAGGGATAAAGAAGAGCACTGAATAATGATAAAAAGGTCAGTTCTTCAAAAGACATGAAAGTGCATATGTACCTAAGAACAGAGCATCAAAATACAGGAGGAAAAAATTATAGTCAGAGAACTCAACATCCCTCTGTCCATAGTAGATAGATTAATTCAGTGGATTTGCATGACCTGAACAGCAATAAACTTGATCTAACTGACATCTATAAACTACTCCACTCAACAGCAGGAAAATCTTTATTTTTCTCAAGCTCACATTAATATTTACCAAGACAGTCCACATTCCTGGCCATATCTTAGTTTTCAAAGAATAGAAATTACACAAAGTATGTTCTCAGCCAACAATGGAATGAACTTAAAAATCAATAATAAAAAGATAGATGAAAATCCTCGATAATTTGCAAAATAAACAACACATTTCTAAATGACCCATGGGTCAAAGAAGAGGCCCTCAAGACAAATTTTAAAATATTTTAACCGAATGGAAATTAAAATACAACTTAACTATAATTTGCAAAAGGCAGCTAAAATGTGGCTTAAAGGGAAGTGTATAGGAATTGAGAAAATTCCTTGATCCTTCAAGCTCTCCCCAGACCTGGGGAAGTCTTGAAAACCAAGTGATAACTCCAGGACAATGTGTTCCCCTCCCTTAGAGAAAAGCATTACATCCACCTCCAGAAACCTAGAAGACTGTCTTGGACAGCACCCAAGACAGAAGGAGGAGCTTCGCACAGAGCTGCTAGAGTAGCTTGCACTGGGCTCTGCTTCCTCAGTTTCCTGGCTGGCCCTCTGAAGGCCAGAGGGGAGATGTCCCCAAGGCCTCGGAAAAAAGAGGCCAATGGCTAAGTCTTGAAGGAATGAGGGCTCCCAAGGCCAGAATCTGACTTCTCTGAAGATGCTATCAGCAAAAGGCCTCCACCATTGAAGGAACTGGAAAGGGATCTGGTGTGAAAGCTTCCCGGGACCAGAGGTGAGGCAGAAAAAGTCCCCTGACAAGGCTGTAAGGGTCCTATTCTCCCTCCCTGGTGGCCTTACAACCTGGACTAGGACAAGCCGGGTGACCCAAATTTTAATCAGTTGGAGATGGCACAGAGGCCCAGCTCCCCAGGTCACCCCACCAGCAGGCTGGCCTGGTATGTGGCCATGGAGAACTCACCTCCAAGCCAGCAGGTGCTTTCAGCTTCAGGGGATGCCAGTCCCGTGGAGCAGACCACGGAGTAAGCTTCCAAGAGAGCAGCAGAGGAAGGAACCTCAAATTCTTCGGGCGCACCTGCTCGCGCCAGCCGTCGGGGTGCACTCCCTCCTCTGCAGGGTTCAGAGCCTGCCTTGGATCTGAATGAGGAGCATCCTGGGGCCCAGCTGAGGCTCTAGGCACGGGGACCAACGCACATTATCAGGAGCAGTCGGTACTTTCCATTTAAGGAGCGGGCCTCGAAGAAACAGTCCTTGTGACTCAAGTTCCCCCGGCTTCGGAAGGTAGAGAGACCTGGGAAGGTGACTCTGAGACAAGCCTAGCGCCCCCTGCATGAGTGCGGTCTTCCAGATGTCTGAAGCGAAATTGGTGGAACTGGATTTCCGGAGAGTTCCGGAAGTTCCTGTGCCGGGCCCGCCCACCTGCGGTCTGGGCCCCGGGCTTCCGTTTTGCCCAGCCGGCCCTGCGTGGATGGGCCGCAGTACCAGCGGTACGACACAGAACTGGCGGTAGAAGCGATACAAAAGGAGAACCTGTGGCTGAAGAGCTGGTGTGAGGAGCTCCATGGGAAAAAGCTGGAGATGGAGCCGATCATAGATGGGTTTGAAGGGACTGGGTACCAGACGATGGAGGCTCAGAAAAAAAAGGAACTCGGCAAAGTCAAAGTCCAGAAGGTTCTGAAAGAAGACGACCAACTTACTGCAGACCTGAACTTCATAAAAAACTTTTTCTGACCTCTTCAAGTGGTTGAGAAACAGAAGAAGGTAATCAAAGGCTAGGCACGAATGAAGGAGAAATTGTTGCCGAAATGTCTTGAAGATTACGTAAAAGAATTGAAAAGGAAGGCCAGAGATACCTAACCCTGAAGTCCCACGCGGAGGAGAAACGCAAGCTGACAAATGAGAACAATGTCCAGAGCCAGACCAGCGAGGCCTTGGCCTTCCAGGTGATCCTGAGGAAGGAGCACATGTGCATCCACTTGCTAGAGGAGACCACTGCACAGAAGGCAGAGGAAAACGATGGACTGACCAGAATTTGGGACGTGGAAATCAGGAAATGGGGGGAAGAGGGGGAAGCAAAAATTAACTCCAAACTATAATCTGTGCACATAGAGACGTGAAAAGTGTGACTGTGTTTTAAAGAAGAAAAAGTATGACTATATTCATATAGTCATATAAAATATTGTTTTAAATAGCAATAATGCAGTTCTTAACAGTGTATGAACTATTATGGTTTCTCTTACATATCAGAGAAATGCTACGAGATCTAGATCTCCTCAACTTTGCTGTAGATTACTGCTAATGTCAGAATGTGAGACATCCATTTTAGTATTAAAACTTAAAATAATAAACCAGCTTGCCACTTGGCTTATACCAAGATCCTAATATTTTCACAATTTTTCTTTATACTAATTTTAAAATGGAAAGGTGAAAAAAAGAGGGGGGTGATACAAATAAATGCAGATAATCATAAAAATGATTAAAATAAAATAATAAAACAAATTTAGAACTGTATAAACAAGTCTTTTAAGTATAGGATTTAAATTTTTTACATATGGAAAATATAATATCTTTTAATGACTTTACAAGTTCAGGGAAATACAGCATACTTTTGTTAATCTGAACCAACGATTTAAAACAATTCATGATGGTGCCAGGTGGATTCTTGAAATATCAGTGAGATCACTGTGTAAAGTATATGCTGTCGAGTCAAATCATTATGCTGTACACCTGAAACGAATACAAAATAATATTGATAGTAAACTCGCATTGAAAAATAAAATTTAAATAAAATAAAACAATCCAGTTGAGGGTTTAACTCATTTGTCCCATAAATATTAAAAAGAGATTTTTTTTCTCCATAAAATAGCTTGACAATGTTATGCGATTTGCCAAGATCCAAGTACAATTAAAAAGCTAGCAGAGCCCTGCTGGTGTAGCTCAGTGGATTGAGCGCGGGCTGGATACCAGAGGGTCCTGGTTCGATTCCTAGTTGGGGCACATGCCTGGGTTTCAGGCCAGGTCCCCAGTGAGGGCCGTGTGAGAGGCAACCATACATTGCTCTTTCTCCCTCCCTTCTCCTTTCTCTGAAAATAAATAAATAAAATCTTAAAAAAAAAAATTTAAAAAAAAGCTAGCAGAGTACATGTACATCTAGGTCAGAACCTGCCCTTTGTTCTACATAATGGACCACTGAATAAAAAGTTATATATTTTTGCTACAATCTATACTTAAAACTTTTAGTAAGAATGAATTTAATATAAGTAGGCATCATCATGAAATCACCCTCAGATACGCATCATACAGTTTCAATAATTATCAAATCATGAGACTCATAAACTCATCCATCTCCCAACTCCATATCATTATGAAACAAATTTCAGATACTGTGTCATTTTATCCATCTGTATTTCACTATATCTCTCAATGATAGTTTTGAAAAGCATAATCATAACAGCAATATTAAAAGAAAAAGTTGATTCTTATTATATTTCTCTTTACCTAATTAGTCAAATTTCCAAATGTCTCATAAATGTCATATTTCTTTTTGGACTTTAAATATCCAAATAAAGTCCACATTTTGTGATTGGTTGACACACCTCATATTTCTTTAATTTTCTTTTTTCCCCAAGTTTTTAAAACTGGGCAAATTTTTAAAAATTACATAAAACCTTTGCCAGAAGAAAAGAAATTTATTTGAATTTACTGAGTCATAAACAAAATTATTTTTATCCTAGAAGAAATCATTGATTCTAATACATGTACTTTATAGATAAAGGAACTCATGCACAAAAGAATTAAGTAATTTTTCTCAGGGAGGGTGGCAAAGTTCAAAGTTATTAAAGACAGTGCCATATCTACTCTCTCCTACTCCAATGCTTTTGTTTCACTAGACCACAGTATACCATATACTTTTTAATTTAATTTGAAATTTGAAATTCATGAGTTCCTGTATGCTCTATAAATGTAAAACCACAACAAGGCTATGTACTATTTTTCCAGGGGTACATATTGTTAATAAAGGAGGGAACTATAAGTAATAGTTATTGGTGGGTGTATTTTAAGCATTTGAAATAGGTATCTTTCAGCCAATAGTTTTTCAATCATTTTTCCTTGAAATTTATTCAAATAAAATAAGATCCCTCAGACTCTACAGAGAACTCTTACAGACATTTTTTTTTTTAAATATTAACCCTCAGAGATTATCTGGAAAGAATTTTCTTCTCTGATCATGTTAAAACCACTCTGAAACGTTCTACTATCATAATTCTTGAATGGAGAAACCTAACAGAATTTCATTCTTTGTTTCTACAAATTTTATTAATTGAAGTGAGCCTCCTCTCAGGACAGAAGGAATACATTTTGTCCATTAGTTTCAACATTTTGAAGGCAAAAAATTGCTTCTAGGCATATCATTACACACTGGTGTGCCTATTCATTTTCTCTTGTCACCAGAAATACTTGATCCCCTGCCAGCACTTTAGCTCTTTTCCATTCAACATATGATTAGCTATGAGATGGATCAGAGAGATACAGCAGAATGAAATTATACGATATATTCATTTGCACTGATTTTTCAGAGAATGGATATTTGCTGCCCAATAAATCAAGCCTGTGAAGAAACCCCCACTTCACAATTAATATAATACTCTGATGCCCTTGTGTATCAGAAAATAAAGGACAAATACTTTCTGTCCATAATTAGATCTTTTTCAAGTTTACTTCTTAAATATTTACAACTGTACCCATATAAAATCAGGGTGTTCAACCTCTAGGGAGAAGTACCATTAATGATGGATAATGCAAGTACTGAAAAGAACACACTAAATTAGACACAGATAGCCTATTACATTTTGAAAGGGAGTTTTCTATATTTGAACATTTTTCATTAAAAAAGTCATCTCACATTTTTAATTTATAATGCATATTAATTTCAAACGTGTGAAGGATATAATTACAGGCTGTCATAAGGAATGCTATCAATGTTTAAAATGGATTAATTACCCACCACTGCTAAATATTCATTTTAAAAGTATTTTTATAAACAGCAATTGAAATTGTGAATGTTTGATTTATTCTCCACTTCTTTTTATTTTTTTATTTTTTGACATTCAATATTATTCTATATTAGTTTCACTTGTATGGAATAGTGGGTAGACAATTATATAATTTGGGAAGTGATCACCCTGATAATTCTAGTACCCACCTGGCACCATACTCATATGTAGTTAATACAGTGTATTGACTCTATTCCCTATGCTTGTTTTACAACCCTGTGACTGTTTTGTAACTATCACTTTGACTTCTTAATCCCTTCACCATTTTTACCTATTACCCCACCCTCCTTCCCTATGGCAACCATCAGTTTGTTCTCTGTATCTATGAATGTGTTTGTTTTATTTGTTCATTTATTTTGTTCATTACAGTCCACACATTAGTAAAATCATATGGTATTTGTTTTTCTCTGTCTGAATTATTTCATTTAATATATAATGCACTGTAGGTTCATCCATGTTGTCACAAATGGAAAGATTTCATTCTTTTTCTGACTAATATTCCTTTGCGTATATGTACTACTTCTTTATCCAATAGTATATTGGTGGGTGCTCGGGTTGCTTCCATATCTTGACTATTGTAAATAACACTGCAGTGACCATAGGGGTACATATGCCTTTTTGAATTTTTTCAGATATATGTCCAGAATTGGAACTGCTGGGTAATACAGTAGTTTTATTTTTAATTTTTTGAGGTACCTCCATACTGTTTTCCAGTGTGGCTGCACTAATTTGCAATCCCATCAATAGTGCATGAGGGATTCCTTGTCTCCACATCCTTCCCAACACTTCCTTGTTAATTTATAGATTATAATCATTCTGACAGGTGTGAGGTGATATCTCATTGTGGTTTTAATTTGCATTTCTCTAATAATTAGAGATTTGAGCATCTTTTCATATGTTCTCTTTGGAGAAGTGTTTATTCAGCCCTCTGCCCTCTTCTTAATTGGATTGTTTTTTTGTTTGTCTGTTTTTTAGTGTTGAGTTTTATGAGTTTTTATCTTAAATTTTGGATATTAATTCTTTATTGCATGTATCACCGGCAAATATCTTCTCCCATTCAATGGAGTGTCTTTTTGTTTTATTAATGTTTTCCTTTGCTATGCAAAAACTTTTTGATTTGATGTAGTCTCAATTGTTTATTTTTCTCTTTTGTTTTTTTTTTCCCCAGGAGATAGATGAGAAAAAATATTACTAGGAACATTATCAGAGAATTTACTGCCTACGTTTTCTTCTGAAAGTTTTATGGTTTCGGATCTTACCCATTTCTTTTGATCATATTTGTAAAAGTATATTGGTCTATGGTTCAGAATCATTAGATTCATATAAATCTCTTTTATATTAAAATATTTTATATTTTTTCTGTTTTCATTGCAGATTTAGTTAATAACACCCGTTCTTAGGATAAATCAAATCAGATGCTTAACATCACAAAATATTTTGTTTTCAATTTCTTCTGATAAATTTAGCTTATATACAGTTTTGGTAGATTTTCACTAAAAGAACATGCTTTTTTTCAAAAAATGTCTACATACAAATTTATATATTAAAAATTATCATTCTGAAGTTGAATCTGTAAGACACTAAAATACTTATTGATCCAAAGAACCTAGGCAACTTTAAATAAGTATATAAATTAATAAATTACAAAACATATCTGATAAAAATATACAATTTGACTGATAGTTAAGATGATCCACAAAAATGATCAATCCCCTTGTTCACTATGAAACATTGCTTGACGTAAATATGTACTGACACATAAAAAAATCAATGATTTAGATGGTCACTTTTCAAAACCTATTCCTTATAATCTGTAAAACTGAAATTTGTCTAGAGAAAACATTTTCTTTCAACTATTAGTATATTAATAATTTTGAATTTTCAGCAAAGGCATTTGTAGGCTCTTGCTTTGGAGAAATGATATTGTTCTGTTTGTTTTACTCGGAGTCCATTCAATAATCTAAAGATGTTTTACTATATCCAACATTTCTTATGGATGTTCAAGGTAGATTGACAGTCTACTTAATTTTTCTCTACTAATCTATAAGATATGTACTTTATTTCAGAGGTTTTTGTACATTTTATAAACATTTAACTGCCTTCTAAACTTATCAAACTCTAAAGTCATTCTATCAAAGTTACATATTTATCTTTCCAGTGAGTACTTTACTCCTATCATTCTCTTCCTGATTTACATGCTATCTTTTTTACATTTGAAGTCTATCTTGTGTGAACCCACAGAAAATCTATTATTGCTTCTAATAATGAATATTTGTGCAGATCTATAGCTATATTTGACATTTTCCTTTTTCATCAGATCTTCATATATCTCAGGCCTCCTAATTCAGTTCAATGTCCTTTTGCTTAATTAATATCCTTTTGAATTTTATTTAGTGAGGTCCTCTTAGTAACAAACTCAATTCTATTATTATATTGTTGTTTTGTTTTGAAAAATGGGATTGGTTGTTCAATTCTACATTGGCAGTTTTGTTTTGTTTTCCTTAGGTCGTTGTAGTTAATTGCTGCCTCCTCTCCATCCACACTGAAGAAGTCAGCTATTGTCGACTGGCTTTGTGACTGGCTAAAGTGAACTGGCTTTGCTCTCAGGCTGCTTCTGAGATTCTTCTTTGCCTTTAGTGTTCTGCAGTTTCATTTTGATATATGTCTAGGTGAGAATTTCTTTAAATTCTTCCATCTTGAAATCCAGTGGACTGTTTGAAAAGAAATGTCTTTGTTAAGAGGCAATTCTCAATGGGTCCCTTTTGTACTTCTGTGCATCTTATGAAGAGACGCTGGCAGCTTTGTTCTATGTTGTCTTTTTAGGGGTGTCTTCATAGAAAACAGCCTTGGAATATAGAGAATGTCTTCCTTCAGATTAATGGACAAATCTGTTTCTCGATCACGATAACAAAAACAATGCGTTTCTCCAGGCAAACATAGGACAGAGTTACTAATGTCACCTTTAGGAATTTGTGTTCCCTAAGCTCTGAGTTCCTCAGCTATCACACAATGCATGATGCATACTATATCTTGTCAGATTTAGAGGTCAAGAAGAAATTAAACAAACATGAATCCAAGATTTCTACCATTCCATGAATAATAAAATCCTCTTTCTCTGACCGGGAATCTTGTGTCCTTCTTGTGTCCCCCTGCCAACTTCTATAAAACTGTGGTGGACTAACTTATCAGCTTACAAGTAGTATAAAATCTCAAACCCTTCAAAGCTCTTGACAGACTTTTATTAGTCTGCAGGATTCTTAGCAATTATTTATTTGTATATTCCACTTCATACATTTCTTTTTTCCCCTCTCCTTCTGGTACCCCGTTTAAATATGCTTAGTATTTTTATTCTATTTTTCTTCCTTGATATATTTTTCATGTGTTTCATCTTTTTCATTGCCACATTACATTTAATATCTTCAAATATATCTTTCTAGTTCATTAAAAATATAATCTACTACACTAGTCGGCTAAGGCTGCTATAACAAACTGGGTGGTTCAAACAACAGAAATGTATTTTCTCACAGTTCTGGAAGCTAGAAGTTCAAGACAAATGTGTCATTAAGGTTGGTTTCTGGTAAGACTGCTCTTCTGGGCTTACAGACTGTTGCTTTTTTATGGTGACCCTCACACGGCCTTTTGTCTCGGCACATACAACCCTGGTGTCTCTTCCTTTTCTCGTAAGGACACCAGACCTTTTGGATTAGGGCCTCACTTTATGACCTCATTTAACCTTGATTACCTCCTTATCCCCAAATACAAGTTCTATTTTCAAATACAGTCACATTGGGTATTAGAACTTAAACGTATAAATTTGGTATGGTAAGTAGGGGATAACACCTTTTAGCCTGTAACATCCACTAATGGTCATTTTTTATTTTTGTAAATATAGAACAGAGTATTTGGTGATGGAGAGGGCTGGACGGATGCAAAAGGAATTTATATATAGTTGATACTATTGGGGAGAACAAGAGATCAGTAGCTACTATTGGAGAGAACAAGAGATTACATTTCATTTTCTTTTATGAACTTCATGTTATATATTTCTGCATGGTTTTAATTTTTACCACATGGTAAACAGTCTCTAAGGTGACTCCCTATAATGTCTATATCCTGGTACTTATTCCTTGTATAATTCCTCACTCTAATAAACTTCCTTCCCTTGAGTGTGGAGGTCTGTGGCTTGCTTCTAACCATTACAGTAAGTCAAAGGTGATGAAATGCCACTTCCATAATTATATTATTTTAAAATAAAGGATTTCACCTTATTTACAAGCTCATTCTTTCTCTCTTGACTGGCTCGATAAAATAAAGGACTATGTTGGCAGGCCCATATGGAAAGGAGATGAGGGGAAGCCTTTGGACAGCAGTAAGAAGTCAAAGCCTTCAGTCTCACAACCGCAAGGAAATGATTTCTGCAACAACCTGGGTGAACATGAAAGCAAACTTATACTCCATCTAGTTTCCAGATGGGAACCCAGTCCTGGCCAAGACTTTGATTGTAGCCTTGCAGAGTCCATAGCCAACTTGTGACCCACAGAAACTATGAGTTATAAATGTGTGTTGTTGTGCATGGCTGTTTGTAATAATTTGTCATACGACATCGAAATGAATATATGCCATATACATATAAACCTTTAAAGTGCAAAATACATTTGACAGACCATTCAAACTCCAGGTTTCAGCAGGACAAATATTCACAATATCATAATTTAAGGGTTTTTTAAAATTATATATCTTTTTCATTTCTGAAATTAGTATTTTATTCTGTTTCAAATATGCTTGGTCATTTAATAATATGTTTCTGTTTGTTCATATTTTTTATTTTTCTTTTCATTCCTTTAAGAAGTACTTTTTAAAAACATTGTGTGTGATAAATCCAATGTCTCACATGATTGTGATTCTGAGCCTTCTTTGCATTGCTTCTACTGAATCTCTCTTATGATACTTTGTTATCTTGAGTTTTCTGATTTCCTATGAGAAGGAGGCTGATATTTTCTGGAACATTGAGTATGGGAATTATTTGAGGTCTGCGTGGAAATGGGTTTCTCTTGGCAGGCTCTGCTCTTGCTTCGCACGGGCAATTAGGGCCACTACCAATTCAGTCACTTCAAACTAAGTCCAAAGCTTGAGGTTTTCAAAACAATCAGATGGTGAAATTTCATGTTATGGCTGGCATGTGGTTATTGTGCCCCTTCTACTTTTTTTATTAAGTTTTGAGGTCAACCTTACCACTCAAATTTTTGAAGTTTTCTAAAACATTTCCTCTATTTCAACTCACATTTACTCTTGAACTATTATAGTCAGTGTCTCTGTTTCCTCCAAATTCTTCAGAAACTACACTCAAGAGATACCAACAAATTTTTGTTCAAAGCATTGGCTTTTCTTTAATGTCATTATCTTACTTCATTTAACACTATATATCATTTTCCATGTCTTCTGTATGGTAGTTTTTCTTTCTCCTCCTACCAATCACCTCCTTATCTCTACCCCAATATCCTTCACATTCCTCACTCTTTTCCTGACTGCCAAAATTCTTTCAATACACAATGTTTGTCCTAACTCTCTTCTTAATTTTTAATGATTTTCCTCAAACTCCCCCTTCATTTCGTGACTTCAAATACTAACTATAATTTTATGTTACTGTTACCAGCGGAGGAACCCATATACTTGCCTGCCCCTTCTCCCGCAAAGAAGGTGCCCAACATTCTTCAGACTGTGTTGAGCAGCAGGGAGGAGGGTCCCCCTATGCAAGGGGGCATGGAGCTCAGAGGCTTGGCTAATCATGGCACCTCGGCTAGGTCAGCGGCAGCAGGATCACTGGTGGATACCACAAGCCACAGAGCTCACCCAGTGGGAGTGGTGGTTGGACCCAGCTGCAGCAGAGCTTTCACTTGGAGAGGGCAGAGCTTCCTCAGTGCAGCCCAAGGACCAAGAGCAGGGCAGCTAAGCAGCCTCAGGATGAAGTGGAGTCAGGGGAATCTCCCCCGTTGGCCAGAGTGGCAGGATGGTGGCACGGCAGAGTTCTTACACTGAGTGCGCTAAGGGCTAGAAGAATGAGTAGATAGGACCCCAAGTGGGCTGAAAGCTAGAGATATGAATGGACAGGGCCCAGGCATGCTAAAAGCTAGAAAGATAACTAGATAAGGGGGAAGGATCTTGCCCCCTGCCCTTCTCTAGTAACAGATTGGAGGTGGGACCAGGGGAAAGCAGGTATATGCTCCATAGAAGTCAGAATGGTGGCAGGGGGAGGTATTGGACCAAAGAGTCCCGTCAGTCTAGCCTGGGGAAAGAAGGGATTGTTTGGGAGGTAGATCCACTGAAAGCTCCCAAGAGTTTAGGACATAATTGGTCATTCTGAGAAATCACCTGGCCTGTCCCACAACCAAACTAATATAAACCAACAGGAACGAAGAAACACACTGTTGCTCATTGCCCACTGCTGGGGGCCTGCCCTCAGTGCACTGGCTTGTCCTCTCTATGGGCCACATCACCTTAGGAGCCACATGCACATGGCCTCCAGGAGAAACTCACTCTCTCTCTCTCTCTCTCTCTCTCCACCCTGGTGAAGCACTCACCAGTGTGTTTGCATGCTCTCTTTTTGGGAAGCACGTGACTTTGCAGCCCTACCAGCGACATGACCCATGACTGTGCCAGCTCCACATGCAGTCTCCAGGAAGGAGTCAGTAACTGGGAACATGCTAAGCTACCTGAATGACTGCTTAGTAGCTCCAAAGGACAGTACTTTAAAAACGGAGCAGGCACTCTGGGCACTGCCTTTTGTTCTGATATTTCTAAGGATGCTCTGGGTTTTACGGAGGAGACGAGCTTTGAGATGGGGAGTCCCCCATTCTCCAGGATGTCACAGCATCCAAATAAAACCTCTTTCCTTTTGCATCAGCACCCACCTCACAAGTTTGACTTTTGTAGTGGCAGGCAGCTGAACCTCTGTTTTTCTTTTTGTTTGGTAACATCACACCAAACTACAAACCCCAATAATCCTGATATACCCACAACTACACAGTCATATCAGAATAGCCCTGTGTGTTTTAACTATTCATTAGATTTCTAGGTAGCATCAAAACACACCAATTCACTGTTTTTCAAAGTCTGTCTCTACTCCTTATTTGTAATAATAATAACAATAATAACTATTTTACCATGCTACCCAGAGAGCCCCCCCACCCTACCATGTTCCTTGTCCCCACATAATTTAAAGGAAAACTTTCACAATGTCGGGAGCCCTTGATGTCCTGCAAAAGAAGGAGGTCAAATGAAGGAGGAGGATGTCCTCAAATTCCTTGCAGCAGGAATTCACTTAGGTGGCACCAAACTTGACTTCCAAATGGGACAGTCCAGCTACAAAAGGGAGAGTGATGGCATCTATATCATAAATCTGAAGAGAACCTGGGAGAAGCTCCTATTGGCAGCTCATGCCATTGTTGCCATTGAAACCCTGGTGATGTCAGGGTCATATCGTCCAGGAATGCTGGCCAGTGAGCTGTGCTGCAGCTTGCTGCTGCCACTGGAGCCTCTCCCGCTGCTGGCTGCTTCACTCCCAGAACCTTCACTAACCAGGTCCAGGCAGCCTTCTAAGAACTGATACTTCTGGTGGTGGTTACTAGTCGCAGGGCTGACTGCCAGCCTCCAACAGAGGCATCTCATGTTAACCTGCTGACTGTTGCTCTGTGTAACCCAGGCTCTCTTCTGCACTGTGGGGGTATGCCAGCCCTTGCAACGAAAAGGGGCTCACTCAGTGGGTCTGATATGGTGGATGCTGGCCTGGGAAGTACTGCACACGCATGGCACCATTTCCCATGAACATCCATGGGTGGTCAAGCCTGATCTCTACTTTTACAGAGATCCTGAAGAGATTGAGAAGCAAGAGGAGGCTGCTGCTGAAAAGGCTGTGACCAAGGAAGAATTTCAGAGTGAATGGACTGCTCAGGCACCCGAGTTCACTGCTGCTCAGCCTGAGGTCGCTGACTCACCTGAAGGTGCGGGTGGCCTCTGTGCCTATTCGGTAGTTTCCCTCTGAAGCCTGGAGTGCTCAGCTGCACTGAAGGCTGGCCTGCAGCCCCCACTGCTCAGGCCACTGAAGGGACAGGAAAAACCCATTCTTAAGCTGTTCTTCTACAAACTCTTAACAAAATGGAAATAAGGTTGATATAAAATAAAGTTTCTAAATAATAATAATAAATAATAATACTAACTGATACATATGTAGAACATATCTGCCAGATATTGCTCTCAGTGCATCACATACATTAAACTATTTAATCCTAAAGAGAACCTTATAATGTAGGGGTTCTCATTATTTCCTCTTTATCCTCTTTACAAAATGATGGAGCTGAGACACAGAGAAGTTATTTGCCTCAGGTCACACAGCCATTTAGTGGTTAATCTAGCATTCACTATGGCTCCAAAATCCTGTCTTGATTGATACTCTCATAAACAGCCAGTTAATACCATTCTCTTCTTCCCAGGAACACATATACAGATGTGAATTCTATGTCAAAATTCTCCCATTAACCAAGCTGTCACATATCATATAATAATCAATAGAAATAAATTAAATTTAATATAAACACTAAGTCCTTAGTTCTTACTGCTAGATTAATTAATGTGCTAGAGGTAATTAAATCAGCATAAATATCATAGCTGAATTTTATGAAAAAGATCAGAAAATATTATGCCCCTTAATAACCTCTGTAGCTATTCAAGCAAATATAAAGCAATAAGGATAATTAAATCTTGTGCTCAGGGAAGCACATAGCTTTGCTTAAGGAACAGGAAGGAAAATATGCCTCTATTGTCTGCCCTAGAGAGAATAGTTGAAAAAACTGAGTACGTATATTAATAGGGTAGAAGGGGCAACATCTGCTGTTTTCTGAAATATCAGTGAGGTAGAATTCACTGATTTATATCTGATACTGAATTATAATAACTTTCATTCACAACAAGGTGGAAACTAGCTGTTTTAATTTCACTTTAGTTTTAATTTACTAACTATAGTACAAAATATGTTACCTTGTCAGTGCACAAGATATTACATTTTAGAAATGCCTGGCAGGAAATGCTTTTAATGATTTTTAATTTTTGTTGTCAAAATTAATTTCAATGATATTGAGTTCCTAGAGCAAACGTTTACTTTTATCTCCAACTGTTCCCACACTGGCCTGAATCTGAATTATATCAATGGACTACTGTTGGCAGCAGAAATAAACATGGTGCACCTGAAACACCAAGCCAGTTACAGAGTAAAATGCTTAATTATAATTCATTAAAAACTGTACTCTTTTTAATAGTTTAAGAATAAAGATGGTCTAGTATTGGCAACAATTACCTTAGCAGACTGTATAGAAAATTCAAATTTAATGTCTGAAAAAATGAAAATTTCTAATTTTAAATGTACACTGGTGTGCAAAGTTACTAATCTACCTACTTTACTGGTCTCATACACTCATAGCAATGAGTTTTATCAGGCTGAAGAACTCTAAGTCAAGTTCTCAATTTCATGTTGTAAGTATATTTTTATTTTAATACTTTTCTAAAATTTAATTTTATTCCTATCTGCACTCATTTTTTTTTTTCCACAGCTGGGCCTCTGCGCTGTGCCAATTTGCATATCTGAATTAATGCACCAAAAAATGTTTGAAAATCTAATCTTATTAAATGTCTTTAAATTCAACACTTCCCCCTGACTGGTTAGACCTTATTAATTAACCCATATGTTATCAAAACCTCATGCTGGCTGTACTTGGTTGTCTCTGGGGGTCAAATTGACCAACTGGTTCCCTTAAACAAACACAGCACTCAGAAACTGAGTTAGATTTCCAAAATATCTCATTTTTCCACTAATATGAGACTCCATGTATTAAAGAATTTACTGGTTGACTAATTGCTTAAGAGTTGACAGTTATTGAGCTAAGGATTTTTCATCTCATTTTCTCTCCCCTGAGTAAATCTTTTACAGAAGCAAGTTTAAAGAACAAAGTAAAATGATTTATATGTTCCATATGCTACAATTGCACTAATGGTAACTTCTTTGAGTAGCAATGGTCCCAAGGAAAGGGGAAGGAAAAAACTGACAGTCAACTGTAAAAACATATTAAAATATTAACAACATTCCTTTCAATAAATAAAGGCACAAATAAATACCAATGGCTTTATACAAGCAAAAGAGGAAAATGTCCAAAGTATAGATACTGTATAAACTGTATGGAATATATTTATTTATATTTAAATGTATTTTTAAAAACTGTGACTTGTCCTGTCAACTATATGTGGGACATAATTAGTGATGAAATTAAGCAATAAAGTCTCAGATTGATACTCTACTTCTCAACGTTAATGAGTTCAAGATGGGAGATAATTTTCATAGTTACCTGAGACTAAGAAATAAAAGTCAACCCAAGGGCTACAATTATTCTAGAGGAAAGGGTTATAGACGAGAACTTCTAAGTGACCATCTCCCCAAGGGACTAGCCCTTGTGCATCCCTGGACCTTATACATCCAGACAAACATTTATGGAATTCTAGCCTTTACCATCAATAAAGGTCTCCTTATGCATGACGCCTCAAGAGAGGATTTGGGGAAAACCCACTTGCTCACCTGTTCTCAAAAGACAGATAGTCAAGCTTCCTTGTGCCCTTGTGTGGATAGGAATACTTGACAACAGAGATTCCAAATCCTCATCACCTCTCAACCTCTGAGCACGGATCTTAGGGACAGAAAGTCCAGTGTAAGTTTCGTTCCAGTGTAAGGTAAGCAATCTGTTATAATCTCTCAGTAATATTAACCTGCTAAAGTTCATTTTTGCTTCTTTTTGTAGCAGATGTAGCCAAAACTTTTTATTTACATGGAAAAGCTATTAATAGCTTATCATGTGCAATCAGGGTTTATGTTACACTCTGCCTCCAGTCCCCAACCCTGAATGTGTTTGCGGCTGTTTATGTGTGTGGTAAAGGGAAGGATCAGGTCCTTTTCAAAACTTGTGATATTATTCTAAAATATGGTGCAAAGTTGGCTATTTGTGACTGTCATAATAGTTACAACAGAGTGATTAACAGGATGTCACAAGCACTGTTACAAGTGTTGCAGTGGCACCTCATTCCCGGTACCAACTTCTGTAATGGTCAGCTATTGCCGTAATAAAATGTACACAATGATGGTTGAATGGTCATTTCAAAAAATTAAACTATAAAACCAAAATTAATATTGACAAACTAACTACAGTATCTGCTTAGCAAATGGAAATTCTTAACAAATGGATATTTTCAAGAAACATTTAAAGAGGAAAACCTTGCCCAAAATATTTTATTAAATATACTATGGTAATTAATATGCCCCTTTCTCAGTAATTTATATTATGTTCTTCTCATAATTAGTAATACAAAAGTTGAATGACCAGAATTTATAGTTGAAATTAGAAGACATCACTAGCATAGCTGTTCAAGTACATCATCATGTCATTAAAAATAGGATATTGTAACAGACTAAATTTCTGTGTTAATGGTGGAATTATAGGTAAGAACAAAATTATGGTTATAATATTTCATCAGCTTTCAAAATCTTTGTGTGTCATCAAGACTATTTATTGCATTAATAAAAATGTTGCTTTTTTATTTTTAAAGAATTTTTTTAAGATTTTATTTTTATTTATTTTTAGAGAGGGGGGAAGGGAGGGAGAGAGGGAGAGAAACAGCAATGTATCGTTGCCTCTCACATGCCCCTCATGGGGACCTGGCCCGCAACCCAGGCATGTGCCGTGACTGGGAATCGAACCGGGACCCTCTGGTTCCCAGCCCGCGCTCAATCCACTGAGCTACACCAGCCAGGGCAAAATGTTGCTTTTATAATATGCCAAAAATAGGTATAAATAAATTAAAACTGGCAATTCAGTTGAGAAC
This sequence comes from Micronycteris hirsuta, assembly GCA_004026765.1. Taxonomy (NCBI): domain Eukaryota; kingdom Metazoa; phylum Chordata; class Mammalia; order Chiroptera; family Phyllostomidae; genus Micronycteris; species Micronycteris hirsuta. Next base: position 9,851 of record PVJI01011615.1, on the reverse strand, counting down.
AACATGGACAACAGTATATTGAACCATTATAGTGTGCCAAACATATGCTAGAGATTTGCATAGAATACATTGCATATTCATTACAACAATACTAGGTACCTATTATTAGCATTATTTCAAATATAAAGGATAACCAAAAGTTATTAAATATTTAAAATCCTGGTTTAGTTACTCAATATACTCTTAACCACTAGGCTACGATTTCTTATTTAGCTATCTATATATTTAAGGGTTAAGATCATGTCTTCCTGAAAGCATCTAATCCTTTCTCCTTTAATCATCACAGGAATTGTAAAAAACGTGCCCAATTATAAAAGAGAGCACAAAGTCCAGGATCTCATGATCTGCATGAGGTCTAATTGCAGTGTTTCTTGATCTGAAGCCCTCTGAACTAAAAAGTCAAATTGCCTGTCATATCATGGTTGTACATCGAGAGACGGGAGAACTACAGCAACACTCGTACCAACAGGGGAAGGATGGGAGGCACGTAGCAGTCACCGCTCCATGATAATTCTGAACTCCCACTTGGTATTACCTGGGGACAGAAAATATTTCTTGACATAAGTTCTGGCAGTGTGTCCACATACCATTGTTTCAGCTCTGCCTTCTCAGCGGTGTTTTAATCATCTATGAAGAGAGGGTTGGAGAATACATCATTTTGGGCACTCTGTTAATTACTTGCAGAAATTTGAACCCAAAAATTATATAACGACTCACGAACTCTCAGCCTCAGGTGGTGGTACATTTTGCTGACACAGCTTTATTTTACAAGATTATGAGTTTTCTATGTATTTTTCAGGTCTACTCTGCCAAAATCTATGTCCATAATTCTTTGCACAAGCCTCTCTCTCTAGATTAATTATGTGCTTTTTGGATATATCTGTTTCAGTAAAAATACTCCTTCATTCACTATGGGATCATTTTTCTCCTGCTGAATGGCATATCGGTTATTTTAGATGCATGATAGACAAGGCATGTTAATTATTTTAGAAGTTTGAACAACAGGTTTGCCGACAACACCCCCTCATTGGGTCTTTACCCTCAGGTGATTTTTCATAGTAACTTGTTTTCTTTGAGATTATCTCTTAATGGCTACATCTTTACTTTTGTGAAAAATAATTTTATTTAGTCACCCTGAAATTCTGAACTGCCTCTATTACTTTTAAATGCAGATGAAAAACTAGATATTTCTTTTCAGATTTCATCATTTTATTTTAATACCCTCATATATCTATCAGGTACATAATTGTCCTTCTATTTCAGGCAATAATTTTAGTTTTTCAATACTGTAAGTCACACTTTTTCTAGTGTTCCATTCTAGTTTCCTCACTGCTTTTCTGGTCATTTATAGTAGTTTTCTCACAGCCTGTAGCCTTGATAACAGTCATATTTGAGATTATTGTTGCAATGGCCCCTCGTTCCTGGTACCACCTTCTCTAAGGGGCAGCTATTGCCAAATAAAGTTGCATACTCCATCACCCCAAAATTCAGCGGCTTAAAATGACAATTATTTATTCTTATTCATGTGTCTGCAAGTCATATGAGAGTGTCTCTGCAGGTACCAACAAGACCGAAGAAAGGTCGCTCCCAGCTGCATGCTTGGTTGGTCTGTTCTGTGCACCTCATTCGTCTGAGACCAGCGGGATTCCTGAGGCCATTGTTCTCATGTCCAGAGGATACAATGGCAAGTTTAACCACACAAGCACAATTCAAACATTTGCTTCAGTCACTTCTGCTAATATCCCATTGCCAAACAAATTAAATGGCCAAGTTTACAGTCGAGAGGCAGAGAAGTACACCTTGAATGAGGATGTACAAAGTCACATGGCAAAGATGCAGTCACAAGGGCAGATGAAGAATTGGAGCCCAGAGTTATTTCTGGCACAGCCAGTCTTCACCTTCTTAGCTCTGGCCACAACATTTCTAGTAAAAGAGAGTGAGGTTTGCATTTGTTTATTTTGTTAGCAGTTTTACAATGTTTACCCATGGTGATGCTATGGCAAGGTCTTGATTCTTAAATCAGCCTAGGAAAACGTATATAGGGAAACCATATTTTAGGCTTGCAAACCTTTCCACGCCCTTCAGAAAACCCTGGGTAAATTCCAGTATGTTCATATCACACTCTCAGGTAAGCTGCCTGGATAGACACACAGCCTTGCATGGCATTCTATGAAACAGGTGCCTTTCTATGAGCAGCAGATTATTCACCATATCAAACACTATCTCATATCATTGGGAAAACTTTGACTTTGACTCTGATTGATGATCATGTCAATAATTTGATCAATAATGCATGCCTATGATGGCAGGGGTTTTAGAACATGTGTGAGATGATCATGATTCTCAAAGCAATAAATTTTTGTGAAAAGAACAGAATTTATGCTACATCTGTAAGATGCAGTTGGATGTTCATAAGCAACTCTTCTGAGTGTGTGAGTGTGGAAAATGGGGATAACAGCCTCTTTCCTGATAGCAAAATTCCAAAGTGTGTGTGTATGTGTTCAGATGTTGCTCAGATCAATTTTTGGTGATAGACAGACACAAGCGTTTTGTTGATTGCATAGTATTGGACCTTGTACAAAATCTACTGCAAAAGATGCTTCTGGAAAGCATATTGGTGATACAAAATTCCTGCATAGTTTGTGTCAAGCAAAGATAAGACATGCAATGGATCTTCTAATGCTATTCTTATGTATTACATTATTCTTTATCAGAAAGATATTTTGAAGAAATCACTTAATGCCAAAGCCTGAAATTGGAGAATAGAACAGATTTTCCCACTTGATCTGGCACTGACAAGGTTATAACTCACCATTTACCCAATTATCATCTATTTAGCTGCTTTGTTATCAAGGATAGACCAAAATATAGAGACTTCTCATTTTCTTTCCATTGCATCTGCTCCTATAGATACAGGTCACTTTTGCAGGTGCCACTATGGAAGCCAACGTTTACCTGGCAGACATCTCAGGGTCTTATACAGCTGGAGGCATGTAATCGTTTACCAATGGAGAGGGGAAAGTGGCAGTGAATGGTGTTAGAGCAATAGGGTAATGGCAATGGTAACATGGAGCTTTAAAACTGTGTTAGATCATTAGACATATATCCGTATGTATTGTGAACACAACTGGAAGCTGCGAGTGGTAGATCTGGGCAGAGCATCAAGCAAATAGCTATTATTAAGTGCATAACTTACACAAGACATAGTGATAAAAAGCGAATTATTTTTCTTGGCAAATCAAAGAATCCCTTCCCATTATGGAGTAGACACTTTGAAGGAACATCAAATCCTCTAAAGGACTGTACTGGATGCCAAATTTGTGACCTGGTACATCTATTTCAGAAATAAAAATGCTTCATAGACTAGATTAAGCATATCCTTCAGTCATCAGAAAATGTATATAAAGGCTTCTACACCCATTTCAAATAAGAAATGTCTTGAATTTTTTTTCTTAATTCTCATGTTAAGAAAAAAATTAAGAAATTTATATTGATTATATTAAGAAATTGCTTAATTGTTTCCTTTAAAGAGGAAAATCACAGTAAAGCTATAAACAGTGATAGAGGGTCCCAGCCAATAGTGCATTAAATCCTGGAAAGTCAGCAGGAGGATGGACAGAAGCGATGTGGGAGAAGAAAATCATTGCCTTGTGTCTCTCACAGTTACACCCTCCGCCACCCTTGGGCCTCAGGTAATAAAGAGAGGCCTGAGAAAACACAGTTTATATGTTACTAGGGTCCATTGGTTTTGAGACAGATAGAGCAGATTGGGGTCTTTTTCTATTACTGTTTGTCTGAACTTGGGAAAATCTCACAAACAACTAAATCTTGATTTTTCTCATTTTAAAATGATGAGCATAGTTGCGCCTATTGCATATAATTGTTGAGAATATTAATGACTTTATGTACGCGATAGAATTACCCCTGCACCCAGCAAAAAGCAAATACTGAAAAAATAGCATCACTCCTCTTTCCTCCCTCTCTTCTTCTTCTTCATTTTTTTTCTTCTACCCATTCCAGGACATCTTCCTCCCCTGTGTATTTCCCCTACCCCCTCGTATTCCCAAGAATCTGGGGAATACAAGACATCAGATAGAATAATACACATTAGATAGAATAATTATTTGATGAAGATACAGAACTGAACCCTAGAAGGGAAATAGTAAAACCATCTGAGACTTAAACATAAATAGGGATTTAAACATAAGGCTGAACAAGTCAATATCTGTACAATAGACTATACCTTGTGGGCATATGAATGACATTAGCATACACAGTTCCGCAACATCTTGGTGTTAATGGCTTAGCTTTGAATGGATGTTCTATTAGACAGTCATCTACTTGGAACACAATTTGAAAATAAATGTATAACTTTAGATAATATCTCATATTTGATTTATTACCCACCCTTATTCTAAGTGCTCTATTAAAGAAACTAGAGAGACATATCATAGAAAAAGATACTGGACTATATACCCAGTCCCAAAAGAACAAATTATAGCCAGTCTATTTCAAGTCTTTTTCTTAGGAGCCGAAGGACAAATGAACAGATACATTTTGTTAACATTCAGTTCTATAAAATGTATATTTGAGAGTTCTTTGAGACAAAGAGAATATTGTGCAGTGCTTTCTCCTCATAAATGCAGATTTTAAAATGTGGTCTTTGCCTATAAAGGAAAGAGATCATTGTCTAGAGCTTTAAATAACTCAGAGCTTTATTTTCCCAGATTACAAGAAGTTAGAAGCTAAGCAGTTGCTGGCATTTATGTCAACTGGTCATGGCTGTCAAGTCCCAGGAATGGGATCATCTTTGCTTTACCTTCATAATATGAAGATAGTAAAGAAAGATGCTGCAGCTCCAATTCTCACATTAGTATTTGAACCAAGGACAAGGAGGAGGGGCAAGACCTGGCCGGGGAGCTCAGTTGGTTAGGGCATTGTCCCAATACACCAAGGTTGTGGGTTCAATCCTTGGTCAGGGTCATATATAAGAATCAAACAACAAATGCATAAATAAGAGAGTTAGGGTTAGTGTTAGTGGACACATTTAATTAGAAAAATATTTGCAATAGTACTACAACAGTGTTATTTTTTGTATGTAAATATTTAGTTTAACCAAAACCATTTATCAAAGCTTTCTTTTCCAATGAGTATTCTTGGCTCCAATGTCAAAATTAATTGGCCACATATACAGGGGTTTATTTCTGGGCTCTTGATTCTGTTCCATTAGTCTACATGTCTGTTTGTGAGCCACTATCATACATCCTATTTGATTAGTATAGTCTTGTGATATAATTTGAAATCAGGAAGTAGGATTCTTTCTCAAGATTATTTTGACTATTTGGGGTTGTTAATAGTTCCTTACAAATTTTAGGCATGTTTTCTTCTATTTCTGTGAAAAATGCCATTGGAATTTTGATAGGAATTGCACTGAATCTGTAGGTCATCTGCACTGCGACTGCAAGGGCTCCTACCTCAATGGTGGGAGGCAGTGATGGGAGCTGGGACTAGCAGCAAGTGTGTGGCTACAGAGGCTAGCTGCCTACATGTGTGGTGGTGCAGGCCGTGGGCAGCTGGCAGGGCAGCCCCTTGCACCCAAGCAGCTACAGGGTAGGCCATAGTTTCAGCCTGCAGTCATGGTGCATCAGGGACTAGCCATGGGCACATGCATGGCAGTGGAGGCTAGTGACAAAAGTTGGGGTTGGTGACATGCAGGTGTACAATGGCAGTGGCTGGCTGCAGGCCCTGGTGGCACTGTAGGCCAGTGACAGGAGTTAAGGCAGGATCCAGGCCCATGAGCAGCTTTGTTGACCTTGGTTGTTGGTGTGCACTTGTGCAGCTGCAGGGGCTAGCTAGCTTCGGGCAGACACATAGCAGCAGAGGCCAGTGACAGACAGGAGTTGAGACTGGGGACATGCAGGTGCATAGCTGCAGGGGCTAGCCATGAGCACCTGTGGCAGTGCAAGCTGGTGACATGAATCACAACTGAGACCAGGCCCAAGAGTAACTTTGGGGGCCTTGGCTGCCAGCGTGCACTCGTGTGACTACAGGGGAACGCCTTGGGGACGCAATGCAGTGGAGGCTGGTGGTGGGAGTCAGGGCTGAAGGCAAACAGGTATGTAGCTACAGGATCCATCCATAGGTATACATAACAGTGTAGTCCAGTAACAGGATCCAGGGCCAGAGAAGGACCACAGGCATGAAGCCTCTTCTTAATTATGATCATTCCTTCTTTCTTTATGTCAAGCCAAACTGGCTTGAAAAGTTGCTAAAATAATACAGAATGAAAAACTTAATGAGGGAGAAAAATTCAATATTCACAGCAGTCAATACTAACTAGAGAAGAGCACCACAAAGAGAGGATGAAGTTACATAAAATGGAAAAATGCAAAAATAGAAGTAGAATTTTAAAGAATAAATAGACTGCATCTTCTAAATTTTACTCTGCCTAGTGACATTACATTACTTTGGCTTTTCCTTTAGGACATACGGTATTATGCTGAAATAAGCTGGATATCCTGAAAAGTTTTTGTACAGGTAAAGCCATCTGGTTGTTAATTTGCCTTGAGATTTCTGGGAGGTGAGGAGGGCAAAGCAGCAGATGTCATCAATGAACTGTGGAGAGACAATAATCAAATCATCTCCTCCTAGTTTAACACAGGAAGCAAAGAGAGAGAATAGCATAAGCATGGAAAGAGGAATTTAAATGTCCTCATAATTTTAATCCAAAAGTAAAGAAAATTATTTGGTTGAGCTTCAGACTTGCATTTACCTCAAGAGTCATTAAAATGGGGAAATGTCTACTAAATAAGGACAAATAAATTATGTTGATTTCCATTGGGATATAGAGTCATATCTATTCACATACACAGTGGTCTACCAAATGAGGGCATTACTAATATTATATTAATAATGTTAAATAATGGAATATTATCTTTTAAAGCCGTGCTTTTAAAAACACCTAAAGAAGGTGTTTTAAAGCACCTTCTCAACTGAGGATGAATTTACCCCTCAAGGGGACATTTTTCAGAGGACATTTGTCAAAAATGCAGACATTTTTGCTTGTTGTGACTGAGAGGTGCCACCGGCATCTAGTGAGTAAGCTAGGGATGCTGCTAAATAGCCTGAAATGCACAGAACAACTTCCTACAATAAAGAATTTTTGGGCCCCAAATGTGACTATTGACATTTTGAGAAATTCTGATTTAACAAAAACATTGTATTTTTACTATTTTTAAAATGTGAACTATAACGCAATCCAGAATTTTTGAGTTATAAGAATTAGAAAGATTGAAGTCATTATAAAAAAATAAAGAAAACCTTTTCGCAGAATTCCTTCTGTAGAAACTAATGAGCTACAAAAATATGGATAGATCCTCTATTAAACTGTCATATTTTAGACATTTGTAAGTCAATGTGATGTATTGTTATGTTTTCAATCTGTTTGAATGCCTTTTAAAGTGTGTTCCCAACAATTTCGTATATATGCATATAAGTACATTGTATAAATATAATTTATTTATATTTTTAATATAAATATAATTCAGGAGTAAAGAGAAACTTTTGCCCCTAAGAGTAATTACACTATCAGAGAGCCTAAAAGTGGGAAAATTTTGGGGGGCCGCATAAAATCTATAGCTATAGGGACATAAATGTACAAGAATTGAAGATGTTAAAGAATGGTTAACCTTTGAAAAATTATTGTGAAGTTAATAATAGAATTCAGGGACAAGGAATTTAGGTTTTGGGTTATCAGATTTCAGTCTATCACTTATCTATATAAGATCAAAAATATTCAGTGAAAACTTTAGGATAATGGCAAAATATTGTCCTTTTTGCCTTCTTTGCAATGTTTAATTTCTGAGAATAATATCTACAATCATAGGGTTTAGAACAATTGACTCTAGGGTTGGCTGGTTCCATTCTTCTCCTGCTTTTGCTTCTACTACACTTGTCTGATTGCTGCCAGTCCTCTTAGTTGTGAAGAATCACAGAATACCCTGAATCATTGCCTGTTTGTTTCTAACAAAGAGGGAGGGCCTGCTTATGACAGAGACTATGTTCAGAAGTGCTCTAAGTACATCAGCAGGGGGATGTATTAGGGGTTGTGGTTTATCAGGCATTTAAAATATGTACTGCTAGAAATATTTTGCCAATCTATACATTTTCAGGTTTTTAAGGAGAAACATCAGCTTCTTACAAAACTTTGAATTAATTACACAGATGTCAATAAATCCCACATGAGCCATTTGCCTTTGGTTGTACATAAGGCTAAGACAGAAATATTTAGTGCTGCTCACATTTCATTGACTAAAATATTTTTTCAATTAACATGTATTGCTTTAAAACAATAAGAAGCTTTTGTGGCATCAATTTTGAAAAATGTGGTTAAGAACATTTATCACAGGTGAATAGTTTCTGAAAACAATCTGATCAAGCAAAAGCAAACTCTGCTTTTGGTGACTGGGGAATAAAAGGTAGTAGAATCTCAATGTAGTGGTCTCATATATTGCTTTTAATACTTTGCGCTTTCTTTCTGTTTTTCTGAGTTGTTGACCTACATATTTTCAAGAAAACTTTATATTTTCAAGGACTGAGGTTGGTTAGAATTAGAAGATTTCAGCCAGTTATAATATTGGATAAGGACACAGAATTTTTACTTAAACGTAGAATACTATAGTGGAAATGTTCCTAATGTAAATGTATGCGCATCTTTGCTTGTGATTTAATAAATCATTCCAAAGTACTAAGGGTTTGTGTTCCCTTAACTGTCAAGCAGGCTGTAGTATTTCTTGAGCACTGAAAAATCACTGAGTGGTGAAAGCGGAACATGTTTAAACATGAAAACCCAGACACTTCTGGGGGTGAAAGGGAAACTTCCCTATTCTCACATCTCCCCCCGAATAAGCAGCGTTCCTTCTCCATCTGTGGGGATGAGAGCCTTTTAAAGGCCTCTCTGATATCAGAAGGATCCCAGCTTCTCTCCAATGCTCATATGTTATCACCATATTAAAGAAATTAATGGATATACAGAGAAGTATGGGAAACATACTGAAAGAATGTGGATCACAGGGACTAATAAAGAGAGTGGTTTAGTAAGGAGATCAGAATGAGAGTTACAGGGTGAGATGAATTCTCTTGAAAGAGTTTAAAGCTGCAGGACACTTAGGGAGGAGAGGCAGGAGGACCTACAATTCCTGCTGTGAGCTGTAAATTAAACTTAAGGGGACTTGGGGAAATGAAAGTACATATTTTACTTCTAGATTGCATAGGGTTTCTCTGAATTCAATATTGCAGTAAGATTGAAACATAAGAAGGAGTTCCAGAATTAATTCAAGTACATTTGCATCTACTTAATTATTTAGATTCTAAAAAGAAGATAGTCAGGTCCTTGCACTCAAATACAATTTTAGCCAGTTTATCGCTTCTATATTTATTTGTACAGTAACATAGAAAAACTGTATTTACCAAATTCATTAGAAAAAAATATTTGGGGTTCTAAATAATTTCCTGAATATCCCATTCTGTTGTGTGTATAGAAATGCCTTAATTTTTATAAATAAAGTGTATCACTCTGATTTACTATTAAAATCCAAATAAGTATAATGCCATGGTATAAAATTCCCAGGAAAGATGGATGGTTATGGAAAAACATGTTATTGATTTCGTTTTTTCTTTCTGAATGCATAGTGTAACTTTTCTTTGTCTCTTCTCTATGCTAAATCTGCATTGGCTATCAGTCTAGGTCAGTTCCTACAAACTGGGTCTGGGATTTAAGAAGAGGAGTTGTCCCCAATTATTGGTAACATGTTGTACAAAAACATACGGCTTACAACAAATATGTTCCCAAG